>JBBPBX010052876.1:0-24048 GCA_038048925.1 Garcialebias charrua
GGGATGGAACGTGACATCATTAACCATGTGAAGTGTTGCTTTCGATGTGTCGTTGGTAAAAGTCCAGAACCTAATGACAGAGCTCCCCTTGAAAGTATTCACACCTCTGAGCCGATGGAACTGGTCTGTATTGACTTTTGGACAGCTGAGCTCTCAGATAAGCGTAGTGTGGATGTCCTGGTTGTAACAGACCACTTTTCTAAGATGGCACATGCATTTCCATGCAAAAACCAGTCAGCCAAACAAGTTGCTCGTCGTCTGTGGGATGACTTCTTTTGCATATATGGCTTTCCTAAACGCATTCATTCAGATCAAGGGGCAAATTTTGAAAGTCGTCTCATCAAAGAACTTTTGGAAATGGCTGGCATACAAAAATCTCACACTACGCCGTACCACCCGATGGGGAATGGCATTGTTGAACGTTACAACAGAACCTTAGGTAACATGATACGAGCACTTCCTCCCCAGTCCAAGGCAAGATGGCCTCAGATGCTTAAAATGCTAACATTTTGTTACAATTGCACTGAGCATGAAACAACTGGGTTTGCACCATTTTTCCTTATGTTCGGCAAGATCCCGCGCCTGCCCATTGATGTGGTTTTCCAGCATGCCCTGTCAAATGGTCCAGTTGTAGACCATCATGAGTTTGTCTCCCGTCTCAAACATGACCTCTCTGTGGCTGCTCGTAATGCTCGACAAAACAGTTAATCAGAACAAGCCCACCAAGCAATGTACTACAACCGCAAGGCCAAAGGTTCTCCTCTTGATGTGGGTGACAGAGTTTTGGTTGTTAATCGTGGTGAGCGAGGGTAGAGGAAGATTGCAGACAAATGGGAATCAACAGTGTATGAAGTGGTGTCTGTGAAGCCTGATATAAATGTATATCAGATCAAAGACCCTGTCACATCAAGGACAAAGGTTCTCCACAGAAATCTTCTCCTCCCTGTCAACTTTCTCACTGCTGCTGCTGTTTCTGATGATGCAGACAATTCCCCTTGCCCTTCCACAGCAGGAAGTGGACTCTCTGACCCTGTTGTGCCTGATGAGGCACAGGACAATGAAACTAAAACTGTGAACTGGCTTTTACAGATGGAGAACGATAGTTGTGTGGATGAAGTTGTAAATCACACTGACTATGCTTCTGACATTCCAGTATGTGGTTCTTCAGTGGACATTGTGTTTCCTGTCTCAACTGATGTGACTGAAGATTTGCCTGAATCTGATCTCCCTGAATCTGTTGCACTGTCAAACTCTCCTGAACCAGTTTCCAACCTTACAACTACGGCTGTCCACTCTGAGCTCATTCAGCATGATCTGTCAGCTGAACACAGTACTGACACAAAACTAGACTTACCCGTAACTGATGTTTGCACACAGCCTTCTTGGCTATGCACTAGGTCGGGTAGGCCTGTTAAGCCTCCAGCCAGACTTGTATGTGAAATCAATGAACAAGTTGTGGATGATTCAATGTCAACTGTGGACTCTGTGTTTTCCTTTGTAAAGACCATGTTTGCAAGGTAGATTTGTGTGTTTTTTTCTCTCTTGAAGTTTTTTATTTCTCAGTGATTGCCTTGTAGAGCAATGGTTATAAATCAAAAGGTGTAAATGGCATCTTTTGGGTCTGTGTTGGTAAGTGTTGGACGCACTCTTGCTAACATTATTCCTTAGGGGAAGTTTTGAACTGATGTAACTACTATGTGCTCTCTTTATCACACTTTAATTTTAGTGTTGTGTGTGCTTGTTTGATATAACCCCATTTTTAGCAGAATTTAAGGGGGGTGTATGTAACATAGTTAAAATGGTTCTGGTTAAATCCTGCTAAAACTGCACCATCTGCTGGTAAAATGTTTTATTGCATTCACCTTAAAAAGAGCGGGGCATTATGGGTAATCCTCAGAGCCATGAGGATCACTGATGAGGTAACGTGTCTCTGGTATGTGATAAAGAAATATTATTTATGCATTTTATAGAATATGATTATGGTCTTAGTTTTTGTGTATTATTGAAATATGCTTAATCTAGGTCATGCTAGTTTAGCTATTACTGTATACTCAATGTACAGTTTGAATATGTATCCATTGATATCAAAGCCAACAAGAATTACAACTCATAGTGCCACAATAATTGATAATATTTTCACAAATATAACAAATGGGGACGTGATAGGTGGTATCTTAACGACCGACTTAAGTGATCATTTACCAGTTTTCACAATCTATAAAAATGATCAAAGCATCACAAAAGCAGTTACAACGAAGAAAAAGATCATAAACACGTCAAAAAAAGTTTTGGAAAAATTAAAAGAGGATCTAGATAAACAAGACTGGAATGAAGTGTATGTTGATGATGCGAACAGAGCATATGATGAGTTTATGAATATCTTGGAAGCTCTGTATGAAAAGAATTGTGTGCAAACAAATTACACAAAGAGAAATACGGTTGATCAACCATGGATGACAAAAGGGTTGAGAAATGCTTGTAAAAAAAGAATTATTTGTATTCATGTTTCTTGAAATTGCGAAGTCAGAGCGCTGAAGAAAAATATAAAAAGTATAAAAATAAATTAGTAGGGATTATAAGGAAACATAAGAAAGAATATTATAGTAAATTATTAGATAAAAGTAATGGTGATATGAAAGCAACATGGCGAGTAATGAATAGTGTCCTGAAGAATCATAAAGCAAAAACTGGTATTTCAAAATATTTTGTAAAAGACAACGATGAAATTCATGATGAAAATGAAATTGTAAATGGATTTAATCAATATTTTGTGAATGTTGGATCAAGCCTTGCAGCTAAAATACCAAAAGTAGATAATAATGTGATCCATTCAATTACAGGTTGTGCAAATAGTATTTTTCTAAATGGAACTAACAAAGAGGAAATAATGAATGTAGTAAAAAATCTTACAGACAAGAGATCAAAAGACTGGGTGGACATGGATATGATGTTTGTAAAGGACATAATGAGCCATGTTATTGAGCCGTTTACATATATATGTAATTTATCATTTTCAACAGGAATATTTCCAGATAATATGAAAGTAGCTAAGGTAGTTCCTCTTTTTAAAAATGGTGATAAATGTGTGTTCAACAATTATAGACCTATATCCTTGTTACCACAGTTTTCAAAAATTCTTGAAAAACTATTTGTGAACAGACTAGATCAATTTATAGATAAACAAAATATTCTAAGCAACAGTCAGTATGGGTTTAGAGCAAAAAACTCTACATCAATGGCTCTCATGGAATTAATGGAACAAATAACTACTGCTGTCGATCAAAAACAATATTGTATCAGTATTTTTGTTGATTTAAAAAAAGCATTCGATACTATTGATCACACCATTCTCCTTGAAAAACTGAACAAATATGGTATTAGAGGACCAGCATTACAGTGGGTATCTAGCTACTTGAAAGATAGGAAACAATTTGTACAAATAAATGATGTAAGATCTGACCTCTGTAATATCACATGTGGAGTTCCCCAAGGCTCTGTACTTGGACCAAAGCTATTTATTTTATATGTGAATGACTTGGTAAATGTGTCAGGACTCCTTAAATGTGTACTTTTTGCTGATGATACCACATTTTTCTGTTTAGGTGAAGATATAGAACAAATGTTGGAATTGATAAAGACAGAATTTGTCAAGATACAAACTTGGTTTAAAATAAATAAATTATCATTAAATCTAGAAAAAACTAATTACATGATATTCAGTAATAAAAAGAAAACTGTTGATGTTCCACTCAAAATTGAGGGTGTTGAGATTTGTAGAGTGAGTGAGGTGAAGTTTTTGGGTGTTATCATTGATGACAAACTGACATGGAAACAACACATAAATTCTGTAAGAATAAAAATAGCTAAATCGATTGCAGTACTGTACAAAGTCAGAGACCTATTGAATGATAAAGCTCTGTATTTGTTGTATAACACAATCATTGTTCCACACTTAATCTATTGTATTGATGTTTGGGGGAATGCGTGTAAAATAATAATAATAATAATAATAAACTTTATTTGTATAGCACCTTCCTACAATGCCTTGCATTGACCAAGGTGCTTAACAGGATAAAAAGATGAATAAACTGGAACAATAAATCAGTGAAAATAGAATAAAAAACAACAGTAATAAAAGAAGGCAATGGAAATAAAAATGCTACATACTAAAATACCAAAAGTAATAAAAGTTACACACTGAAAGCTTTTTTGAACAAGTGGGTCTTCAGTCTGGTTTTGAACAGAGTCAGATCAGAGGTGGCACGCAGCTCAAGGGGGAGGCTGTTCCAGGCTTTTGGGCCGGCAACAGAAAATGACCGGTCTCCCCATTGTTTGTACCTTGAGCGAGGCACCTCCAGCAGGTGTTGACTGGCAGATCGTAAAGCTCTGCCGGGCTGATGGGCTTTCAAAAGTTCTGAGATGTAGAGAGGTGCAAGTCCATTCAGAGCTTTGAAGACAAACAGCAGCAGCTTGAACTGTATCCTGAACTGAACCGGGAGCCAGTGTAGAGAGGACAGGACAGGAGTGATGTGTTCATATTTTCGTGTGTTGGTCAAAAAGCGCGCGGCAGAGTTCTGTACAAGCTGTAAACGGGAGATGGAGGATTGATTAATACCAACATACAAAGCATTACAATAGTCAAGTCTGGAGGTCACAAAGGCATGGATGGCCTTCTCCAGATCACCACGGCTGAGAAATGACTTGACTTTAGAGAGCAGACGGAGCTGGAAAAAGCTGGTCTTGACAACAGAACTGATCTGTTTATCAAACTTTAAGTTGGAGTCAAGCTGCACTCCAAGATTTCTGACCACCGGGTTGAAGTGGGGGAGGGGAAAACCAACACTGGGACTGGGAAGGATGTTGCTGGTGTCATCGGGTGCACCAAATAAAATGCATTCAGTTTTATCTGTGTTTAGGTGGAGGAAGTTTTGAGACAGCCAGTACTTAATGTCATTTAAGCAGTTGACAAGAGTGTTTGAACTGAGTGAGGGGTTGGGAGTGACTGGCAGATAGATTTGTAAATCGTCTGCATACATGTGAAAAGACAGATTATGACGTGCAATGATTGATCCTAATGGCAGCATGTAAAGAGAAAAGAGGACTGGCCCCAGAATGGATCCCTGTGGTACGCCAGAGGTCAGAGGGGTTGATGAAGAGGAGGACAGATCACCTATCATGACAGAAAAGGTTCTCCCAGTCAGGTAAGATTTGAACCACTCAAGCACAGCTCCCTGGAGGCCAACCAGCTGAGACAAGCGGTTGATTAGTACCTGATGGTCGACGGTGTCAAAAGCTGCTGAGAGGTCTAACATCACCAGCAGAACAGGGTTTTTTGCATCCAGGGACAGAAGAATGTCATTCTGCACTTTGAGCAGTGCAGATTCAGTACTGTGACGAGCTCGAAAACCTGACTGAAATTTTTCAAACAGGTTGTTGTGCTCAAGAAAAGATTGAAGTTGAATAAAAACAATCTTTTCCAGGACCTTTGATAGAAATGACAGATGGGAAACTGGTCTGAAATTAGAGAGAGCTGTAGGATCTAGGCCTGGTTTTTTGAGAAGAGGCCTGACCACAGCGTGTTTGAAAGCAGATGGCACATAACCTGAAGTTAGACAGCTGTTAATAAATGACAAAACACAAGGACCAATTACATCAAAGGACTGTTTGAACATTTTAGAGGGAATGATGTCCAGAGAACAGTTTGTTGGTTTCATCTGCTGAACCACCTTGGTGAGGTTAGGCAGTGAGACCAGGTCAAACTGGTCAAAAACAGCTGTGGTTATTGCAGACGCACATGATTGGACAGTGTTTGATGGGCTGACAATGTTCTGCCTGATAGTCTATTTTGTTGACAAAATAGCTCTGAAAGTCGTCACAGGTAGACTGAGTGGCAGTTTTCAGAACATTGACAGATGGATTGATAACAGACTGGAGTGTGTTGAATAGCGTCCTCGGCCGGTTGCAGCTGGTGGAGATTAAATTGGAGAGGTACTGTGATTTGGCCTGCTTGACAGCATGTTGATAATCACAGAGACAGTCTCTCAGTATTCCCTGAGATACATGAAGCCGGTCCCGCTTCCATTTTCGCTCTGCTTTCCTGCAACGTTGTCGAAGAGCCCGCGTCGTTTCGTTGAGCCATGGTGATGGTCTGTTTTTTGAAGATGCCTGTTTGAGAGGAGCGATGGAGTCCAAGATCGTTGTGCAGGTGTGATGGAAGGAGGTGATGAAGTCCTCAGGATGTAGAGAAGGGTCCAGGCTGACAGCAGAGCATAAGTCAGTGCTCTTAAAGGCATCAGTGAACTGACTTTGGGAGGATGGGGTGATGGAGCGGCAGAGATGTGCTGGGAGAACAGCTTTCGGTGCAAGAGGGGTGGAAAATTCAAATAATATGGGAAAGTGGTCCGAAATACAGGTGTCCAGGATCTCCACAGCAGATATGTGAAGGCCGTGGGAGATAATTAAGTCCAGTGTATGACCCTGGCTGTGCGTGGCCCCCGAGACAGACTGCGACAGGTTAAAAGAGTCCAGAAGGTCCTGAAACTCAGATCCAAGTTGATTACTTGGGCAGCAGGTGTGTACGTTGAAATCTCCACAAAAGAGCAACGAGTCAAATTTTGGGAGCAGTTCAGCCAGTAGTTCTGAAAACTCACTGAGAAAGTCTTTATTGTATTGTGGAGGCCGATAAAAGAGGCCACACAGCAGAGGTTTAGCAGATTCCAGCACAAAAACCATTATTTCAAAGCTGTTATAGTTTTTCTGAGGCAACAAGCGGCACTTGAACGCATCATTGAAGACTGCAGCCAGCCCCCCCCTCTTCCAGCCCCACGCGGTGCGCTCAGATAAGAGAAGCCATTTGGGAGGAGTTCAGAGAAGCAGCTGTTGTCTCCTGTTTTCTGCCAGGTTTCAGTAATCAGAAACAGATCCAGACGATGAGTTGAGATCAAATCACTTAATATAAAAGTTTTATTAGTGATCGATCTGGCGTTAAACAGTGCTGCACGTACTGGAACACAGCCAGTTACGTCACTCTCAGCTCGAGCGAGCGGGCGGAGGTTCTGTTTAACGCAGCCTCGCTTCAGTGTCTTCACCGGAGGACAAGATGGATACTGATCGCTGACGTCATGATTGACAGCAACAAGGCATCTGTGGCGACGAGCGAAGGAACGACGGACATCAAAGACGCTGAATTCAGGAGGTAAATCAGCCGTCGCCGTGTTGTGAGACGAGAGATACTTTTTAAATCTCACCAGCACGCCTGCCCTCGTTCCGCGTCTTCTGCGTCGCTTGTTGCGTGGCAACGTGGTCGCGTTGCGTTGTAGGTAAGCTGGAACAGACGCCAAGAAAGGTGGAGGAGGCTTAAAATGTCCATATTTGCCAGTAGTCGGTGTGTTGATCAGCGAGTCTTGGAGACTTAGAAGAGTTGAGCGATCATAGACCAGAAGCGAGGATGCATCGTCGATGAAAAAAAGGCAGAACACGAACAACAGTAAAAAGTTCAGGAGAGGAGTTAGATAGCAAGCCGTAACAACTCTGCAGTGCGTCGCAGTTTTCGGGTGGAGAAAGGAGGGGTCAAACGCCGACGCATTTTTATGACATAATGGTAAGAACGCACATTGTAAATAACAAATAGCAGTGAATATATAAACCGAGGAATTAAGCAATTTAAGTGAAGATTTGAGCAATTTGTCTTCAGTTTGGGAAGCCGAAGTTAGTTTGAGTGATGGACAAGAAACAGCTGGTTCTAATATAGGTCTGCAGCCGTATTTATTACGGGGGCGGCCGTGGCGTAGTGGTAATGGCAGTCGTCCCCCGATCGGAAGGTTGGCGGTTCGAATCCCGGTTCCCCACACCATGTGTCGTTGTGTCCTTGGGCAAGACACTTAACCCCGAGTTGCTCCCGGTAGGACTGGAAAGCACCTTGCATGGTAGTCTGCCACTACCGGTATATGAATGTGTGTAGCATTCAATGTGTGTAGCGCTTTGAGATTTTCACTAATGAAAAGCGCGTTATAAATTGAATTCATTTTTATTATTATTATTATTATTAGAGCCTTAACATTCAGGGAGCGAGGTGGACTCCGAGATTTCTTGACGAAGTTTTTCATCTTTTGGGAAAGTGAAAAGGCTCACTTGTTCACTGGCAATATTAGAACACCCAAATGCGACACAACGTACCGACATTTTTCAAGTTATACAAAAAAAAATAGGTGATCTTGAAGACAATGAAACTGCGTTCTCATAGCATCCGCAGACTGCACTTCTTGTCCCTACGTCACATATTGTCACATGCGGAAGTACCCGGATGTCCCGTGACGAAACACGGCGCCAAGTTTAAAATCACTTTGAAACAAATTTTCATTGATTTATCATTTTGCTTGTAAAAACGAGCATAGTTGAATGATACAACATACAGTATATATGTTGTGCCACTTTATGCATAGTTCCAACATCATGTCACAAAACCTTTAACCTCCTTCCTGAGGGGAGCAGGGCAAAAAGTGTGTGTGCTGGGTGAGTGGGGTCCTTCATGATGCAGGTGGTCCTCTTCCTGCATCTGGAGGTGTAACTGTCTGTGATGGTGGGGAGACTGACTCCAACAAAATTCAAAACTAAAATCAAAACTCCAGTTGAAAGTGCTTTATTTCATCCCTTGTCTGAGTGTAATTTGCAGTTTGTCTAAATTTTGTCTCCATCATTCACTTTAAAAGTCCTCCACGAGCATTTTTCTTCTTCTTGTGGTACAGGTAGTCCCCGATTTACGAGCGCTCTGATCTGCGAGGTTCCAGACTTACGAGCTGCACATTTTTGGAAAAAACGAAAAAAATACTGAGTTTTCATGTGTTTTTTCACTTCAGTTAGCTAGTTAAGCATATAAACACACGTTTCCGATCATTTTTATGCACTCAAAAGTAGTTTTTAGATGAAAATAGAGTGTTTTTAGGTGCGCTAGCGAAAACCGTTCCAATTTACGAGCGGATTTCCGGATTTACGAGCGAAATGGCGGCCGTTCCAAATTACGAGATTTCCGGTTTACGAGCGCCTCGTTGTAACGGATCTCGCTCGTAAATCGGGGACTACCTGTATTTGACAGACAGCAAACAATTTTTACAAGTACCCGCACAATGTATCATTCCGATACTTGATTTTTTTTTTTATTGTTGCATTGCAACCTTTGCTCAATTAGTATTTCTGTTTCTCCTCAAATTTGGTACAGTTTTCCCTTCTTTTTTTGTCTTAGTTTTAAAGTCCACCGAAAGAAACTTGCTCCCTTTAGCGCATAAAAGACAGGGACCACTCATGGGAGTTTGGTGTAAACAAAGGCAAAGAATACTTGTGTAAAAATACATATACTGTAATTTCATGTTTGTAAAACATTTTTAATGTTTTTCTGCATTATTATTGTAGAGTTTTGCGTTTAGACTAAGGAAGTAATAGATCTAATAGATTGAATTTTCAAAAATAAATAAATGAAACGGTCCAAAAAGAAATCCACTCAGTCTCTCGATGCAAACTAAACCAAGCTCTCCGTCTGTTTTGTTGTCTGCTGCAGGTGGTTATAGAAGATTATCTACAGAGAGTCAGGAAAGCTGATTTTGATGTTTTCCATAAGAGCCTGCAGAACAGAAACCCACTGCTCCCCCTTCGCCTGTACCTCCGGTCCTGGAAGAAGACTTACTGAATTCAATGATCGTCCCCCTCACTTCATTAGTCTAATCGCAACCTCCATGAGGCAAAAAAAAACAAAAGGTCGTATTGATTACACTGGTGAAGATTCTCAGTCATCCAGGACTTGGTAAATTCAAAAAAGTTCAAGACAAAAACAACTGGACTTTATTTGTAACAGAAGACGTTTTGCTATTTGATTCAGCCCACAGAGTCAGGTCTATAAAGACATTCAGACTCATTTAAATATCAGTATCACCTTTTAAGTTCAACTCAGTGAAAACCACAAACTGTTCTTTTCGGAACCTTTGAATTTCACACCTGATTTGGTGTTTGAATTGTGTTTGAGTCAATAAATAGTGCTTGAGATTTGTGTTTAAATTTGTATCAGAAGATGTTCATGTGTAAAGAAGTAAAACTGTGCAAAAGTTTAAGAAAGTTAAGTCAGGTCCTCTGGACGGTTTCTTCTTGTTGAAATATAAAATGTATAAAACTTAAACCGATATTTATAAGACTGTTGTGGCTCCTTGGACTGAAGAAGTGATTTGGAAACAAGATGAAACGTTTCGACAAGAAACCGTCCAGAGGACCTGACTTAACTTTTTTAGATTTTTCTACATGGATTATTGAACATGAATCAGGATGTGCAAAAGTTGTTTTGTGACCATAAAAGGTACCATTTTTTTTTTGGAACTTGTCTTTTTTGTAATAATTTGCAACTTTATTCTTGACAGTGAGGTTAAACTTAATTTACAACTTAAATATTATAGTGATAATGGGGAAAAAAAGTTAAATAATTGAAGAGCGAGGCCCGCACTCTTCAATTATTTAACCTTTTTTTTAACATGAACAATGATGTCAGGCACTTCAGGTTGAAAGCACCAAAAAAATGAACCTTTTTTTTATTTTTATTTTTTACAAAGCTCCTCTCCATTGGGCTTTTCATTGTGTTCAGCCATTCACAATTTGTTTTTGCTTTGTTTTTACTTGAGATTTAGCTGATATTCTTTTTCATCTGTTTTGCAAGTTGAAATGACCTTAATGAAAAACAATTTATGAATACATCATTGTTTTTGTTTTTTTCAATATGGGTAAAATTCACATCAGAGTTGAGTGAAAAACCAGTTTTTCAAAAACTGTTGTAATGTTCTTTAACACAAATCTACAAGTTGCCCCTTTTGTTTTCATTTCCATGACAATGCCATCGTTGAACAAATTTTTTTCTAACTCTTCCATATTTCATTTAGGGGGCGTAACGATACACCAACCATTGAAAAAAACTTGGGTATTCTTAAAGTGGTTTTGTAAAACTTTGTCTTCAGGTTTTTAGTGAATGACGAATCTGCACAAAAACACCATAACAGTCAGATTGGTCACACCGTCTGTGGACAAAACAGTCACGTTTGTCTCAACAAAGACGCAGAAAGCTAACAAAGCTCTGGATGAATAATAAAACTGGTTTGTCTGGGGCTGCTTAGATTATATTTGTGATATGTTTTGGGGTTTATATAATATTTTGGGGGGTTTAACTGGTTGAGTGAATTTGCAGCAGCTTATCAGTATTTCAGAACTTGACAGGATATCATTACCTGTTCTGTATGCAGGTGAACATGCAGCCACGCCACACTGGGCTGTCAGCTTAATGTCTGCTGATGTGTCTGTGTAACAGTTAAAAATAGCAGTCAGACTTATATTATTATTAATATTATTGCATGGTTCAGAGCCATTTGAGTTGAGTCGTTTAAGCTTAATTACCGAATTCTGTGTCACTATCTCTCAATGACGGTGTGTTGAATTAGGTCATTATAATGCTGCTCAGGCTGTCATCATGTGAGTAACACATTGGTGACCACAGTGGATCCAGAAACAATCAGAACAAACATTAACCAAATATAAACTCACCCAATGCCCTGTAATTCACTTTGATGAATGAAATCCGGTTCAAATGAACGTTTCTATCGAGAAGGATTCTTCTCATAAACAGTTCAGCTGAAAAACACTCGAAACATAAAAACTTGAAGCTTTTCCCAAGGATTGATGTTATTTTTTTAATCAGCTAGCAGCTCAGCAAACTTTTTAAAAACCTTTTGTTTACCCTCCCTGAGAAATCCACTGAGCTGCTTGTCTGCGATCATGTAACAAGATCAGTCGGAGGTCCAACAGCTTGGCTCTGGATAAATTATGTTCAAACTACAAAAATATTAAGGGAGCAGAGACCTTTGAAGTTGGTCCCAGAGAAAGCACATTTATACTTGCAAGGTCAGATTTTAGGAGATACATAAATATACACTTACTGTACAACATAGATGTATGCATGAAAACCAGTCAGAAAACAGCCTCGAGCCATGTTATCTGCTTGCTTTTATATCCGCCTTAGCTCAGTTCTACATAGTTCTGGGGGGTGTCCTTGAAGCCAGCTGCAGTCTTCTTACATAGCACTCTGTTTTCACAAACATATGGTTCATGGGCAGAGATAAGATCGTGTCTTGGGAGATGTATTGGCTTGTTTTGGGCTTGTTCTCAGTGCAGAGGGGAAGAACGCTCTCAGCCATAGTGATAAAAACATCCAAAACCTTTGAGCAAAAATTCCCTCACAGTTAACCGGTATCAACCTCTCAATATCCTACAGACGCTGACATTTGTGGGAGAAAGTGTCAATGGTGAGTTTATGGCCTAAAATCTAATCATGCCTTATGTATCAATAAGATTAAATACTTTCACCTTATTTTTAAAACACATTAAAGTTTTTACTTTTTAGACTGATCACTCTGAAGCACATCCTTACAGCTGCTTTCCCTCAACACGAAAGCAAAAGTTAACTTGGACCAGAACGATGTTTTGTTTACAATACAGTGTATACTTTCTATGTCTTAAGAGATAAACCCAAATAGATAAACACGTTTAATAATTTAACAAAATATAATAAAAAGAGGCAAAAACGGTGCGTTTCCAGCTGAACTTTGCCATTTTTTTTCTGTGTTTACTTGGTAAGTGGGAAATAATGCAGCTCTGGTGTATCGATTTGCTCTGATCCCTACACAGAGTGAAGCATTATGGGAAATAAGATTCCATTCAGTTCTGTGTGGAGGTCAAACGTGGACTAACAGAAAACTTGCAGGTAAATAGTAATAATAGTTCTAGAATTGCGCCGCTCAAGATGGCTGCATGTTGGAGTAGCTCTGTTACTTTCATTCAGAGATTTTGCTTTTGGAAACTTTACTTCTTTTTTTTTGGATGTAAATCACGTTTTTTTTGGATGATCGTTTCCTCTGATGCTGCGCAGCTGGAAGGATTTTTACGGATTTTTATTTTATTTTTCACAAGAGATCTTTCCTGCAGCCATCAGTATCTATAACATCTCTTAATGAAACAAGAATAACGAGATGCAGCAACAAATAATTTCCCTTTGGGATTAATAACGGATTTTTGAATTGAATTGAATTCATACATCATTTGCTTTCACGCTGATTCTTTTTTCTTCTGTTTTCTGTAGCAGGCTGAAAACCAACAACAGGGAACGCACAAAGATTGAACCTTTTAAATGGATGCATTTCAGGAAGAAAAAAAAGGCTCCTCTGTGGATAAACTGCAGCATGTGTGTTGTTTCAGCAACCGCAGCTGAATAACTTAAAATTGTCTATAAAATTCCAAGCAAATCAAAATCATCCAATTTTTTATGGGAGAAAACCTGCCCCTGTAGTTAAGAACTGCCCAGGCGATCTACTGAAAACCTTTATCTGGAACGCTTGCATCGTCTCAGACTGAAGAAGTCCTTTGGACAAATCACTCAGCCCTCTGTGAATAGCAAACAACCATCAGGTGCTAACGATCCATCGTTAGACTGATGGTCCTCCTTGATCTTTTTTTTTTTTTTTTTTTTATGTCCAGGACCAGACTTAGCTTTTTTAGACTTTGGATAAATCATTTCAACAAAGAAGACTCCGTCCAGAGGACCTGGATTAACCTGGTTAGATTTATCTGGAACAATTCTAGCAGGTCATATTTAAAAACGTATAATAACTTCTGCTATAAATGTGCTTCACACGTGTTTTATGTGTTTCTAAATGTTTTTATTTTTGGTCCTTTCAGCACATTTATTATTTTAACATTTTCATAAATGTAGTTTAACCCAATAAGATATTTAAGATCTTTTCCAAAAAGCAGAATAAAAATCAGCGTTCTTTACCTCATCAGAACTTTATTTTGGAAAAACATGATCAGTTTTCACCTTTCTTTGTCTCTCCTCTCCCATGGACACCATCTGTGAGCTTTAAAGCTTCATCCTCTGATGTAAAAATGTGTTGTTTGCACTTCTGAAGATGGCAACCAACAAGCAGTCCCTGGAAACCTGAATACAAAATGTTTTTCTGACATTCTTCTTGCATTGTGTGACAGAATATTAAAGTTCAAATTTAAAACTAAATATTCCTTTCTTTCTTTTAAAACAAAGTTGTCTTTCTGTGTCTTGTGCTGCGGAATTTTATAAATTAAATGTTTTGTTTTTGACCCCACCTGCAGGAATTTATCAAAGCTGAAATAATTTTCATTAAAGTTCACCAATACAGTATAGATCTTTACTTTGTATTTTGACATGGCAGGTGCCTGTTTAGGCCTTAATGAAGCTTCATGGCCTTTGCCTTAAGCTGTCAATACTGTCGGCACAGAGATCTGTAATTACTGGCTGCGACCCGGGAAGCCGCACTGTTTACTTTCTACATCAGCCCATGAACTAGCTTCATACTGCACGGAGCAGTGAAGCCATTAATTGGGCTCTATCTGCCTCGTCCTGAGTAATTAAAGTCAGCGAAGGAGACGTTTATTCACCTTCACTTGAACAAAGTCGCTGAATGCTGCCCTCACAGCAAAGTTGTGAAGAAATTTGGCATTGGGAGCATAAGACAAGTAAACAAACAAAAGAAAAAAAATCAACTGTGCATGGTTTTAAAGTTAAGTTTTAACATATGTCGCTTTCGTAAATGAGCCCTCGAAGCTCAATAAGATTTACCTGACTAAATAAAGGTTGAATGAATGAATAAATATGGGAATCCTAAAAGTAGTTCAGATAAGGCAAAAGTTTTCACAGGTGGATATGATCTATTTTGAGGTGCTCCATTTTTCTTTTTTCTGATCCATGGCAAAAGACTGCTATTGTTTTCTGATCTTCCAGAAGATTGCAGTATTGGTTATGTAAACAACACATTTATCTCAAAACTACTGGTGAGCAGGCCAGCTACCAGTTTAAAAGACCACTTTTAAAAGAACACTTTATTTGAACGTAGGCATTGAACTGAAAGGAAGTTGAGTTGCGCAGATTCAGATCTGGGACAAAATGTAAGAAGTTTTTTTTGTCAAAATGCAAACTTGGTTTAAACTCAATAAATTATCATTAAATCTAGAAAAAACCAATTACATGATATTCAGTAATAAAAAGAAAACTGTTGATGTTCCATTCAAAATTGAGGGTGTTGAGATTTGTAGAGTGAGTGAGGTGAAGTTTTTGGGTGTTATCATTGATGACAAACTGACATGGAAACAACACATAAATTCTGTAAGAATAAAAATAGCTAAATCTATTGCAGTACTGTACAAAGTCAGAGACTTATTGAATGATAAAGCTCTGTATTTGTTGTATAACACAATCATTGTTCCACACTTAATCTATTGTATTGATGTTTGGGGGAAAGCATGTAAAACAATTACAAAGCCTATTTTTGTTTTACAGAAAAGAGCTGTAAGAATTATCACTAGAAAGCATTACTGTCATCCATCAAGCACATTATTTTATCAACTGAAGTTATTGAAGTTCCATGATTTGGTAGATTATAATATTTTATCAGTTATGTATAGGGCTCAGAATAACACATTACCTTTAAATATCCAAATACATTTTGTTAAAAGACAAAGTTGTTATAATCTCAAGGGAACAGAGATATTTGTAAAACCAAAATACAGTACAGAACCAGTTTAAAGGGACAGTCTACCTCAATTGGATTATGGAATGGTTTGGAGAATTATGTTAAAAATGCCAAGTTAATGTTTACAGTACATTTAAGAAAATGATCAAAACTGAATTGTTAAAAAAATATATGAAGTAGCTTAATGTGTATTGTATTAGAGTTAGAAAATTAGAAAGAGTTATTCATTTTGTTCTGGTACGGTACTGTACTTGTATTGTTTGAACTGATGATTTGGAAAAAGGGGCAGAGCAGATATAAGATTTTTTTCTTCCTTCTGCTACCTTTCATTTTATATTTTGTATTCGTATCATATATGGGATTGTTTTGTATTGTATTTTAAAATAAATAAATTTATAAATAAATAAATAAAGTTATAATCTTTTTATAACTGTGGCAGCCATCTTGAATCAGGTTGACTACAAACATTAACCAGTTGTAGAATTTCAGCAATTTTCATTAAACTACATCCAGGGGTTCCTGATTTTGTAAGGGAGGGTGTACAAAACTTGAAATGCTCACCTTGTTAGACTCATCACTGCTTGTTTTGTGCTCAGCATCCACAATAATTCTGCCATCAGTAAACGCCCATTTCAGCACCTCCAATGGCTGAGTTGCTAAGACCTGCGCACGAGGGTCCCTCGATCCCAGTCATGAGTCACCTTCAGCATCCCATATGTCTTCTCCGCAGAGCCGCAGTGTTGATGACAACAACAACAGCACGCATTAGTAAACATTAGAAGCACATTGGTCACTAATGAGTGACACGGAGGAACAAAGAAGCCAGCGTGGGTGAATAACGAAAGCTTTTATAGTTGTGATGTTGTGTCAGTGGGAAGCACAGATATTCTGAGAAGAGCATCACCTCAAGGTTGTGTAGGTGTAAAGCACCTTTTTTGTTTAAAAGTCTCAATGGTTTTCTTTTACAATAACTCCCACTATCATCAAAGGACTTTTATAATAGAGTTTGATGATGAATTTTATAAAAGACATTTTTATGTATTTTAAAAAAAAAATCCATGTTGGCAGATTGAACTATTAACTTTGCTTTTTATGCAACAGTAGATTGAGCCAAGTTTAAAAGTATTCACAACTTCTTCTTATCAAAGTCAACTATTTGGAAAAGGATGAGCAGGTGGCATTTTTTTTTTATTGAGGGCAGACTGAGTGCAGGATGAAATAACAAATAATTTCAGTTCCAAAAATGCTGTGATTTTCCCATGTGGGCGGCACGGTGGTGCAGTTGATAGAGCTGCTGCCTCTCAGTGAAGAAGGTCACAGGATCAAATCCTGGCTGGGGACCTTTTTGGGTGGAGTTTGCATGTTCTCTCCGTGCATGCGTGGGTTTTCTCCGGGTACTCCGGTTTCTTCCCAAGACCAAAAACATGCATGTTAGGCTGATCTGTAACTAAATTGTCTCTAGGTGTGAGTGAGAGTGAATGGTTGTTTGTCTCATTTGTCTCTGTGTGTCCCTATGATGGACTTGAGTCCTGTCCAGGGTGTCCCCCGCCTCTTGCACACTGATGGCTGGACATGGGCACCAGAGACTTCCGCGACCAGATAAAGAAGAAGTGAGTTAAGATGATGGATGGATGGTTTACTGTATACATGTTTGTATAATTTTTACTGTGTTGTGTATTTATTGAGTCAGTGTCTGAAACAATTGCAGACATTTTTGGAGGTTTTCTTTTTTGGCAGCAAATAATTTAGGATTATTTTTAGTATAGAGTCATTTTGTGAATTTCTTTTATTGAAATAACAGTTTACATTGTTTTCCATTTGTGAAAAGAAATGATAAGCAATCAGCAAACCTTTCAAACGAAATCATCTCCACATATTATAGTTTACCGTAGGTGGACTGGACATCATTTGTTTGGATAGGGAAGTACAGTATATTGAGTATTCTTAAAGTTTGAAACAAAAATATTCTTTAAGAAGCTGCCATATAATTATTGCTATAAAGTTATTTTCTTTAGTGCACTTTTGATTTATCCTCCCATGTGTCATAAAATTTTTAATCTTCAATGTTGCTTGTAACTTTCAATAGGTTTGTCATTTTTTCCCATCTTTAGTAGGGATGATGAACGATGTTATCGACATGGTATCATATCGGCTGATATTAGCGTTAAATTTCTATATCGGACATAGGCCATTCCATTAAAATAATCACCGATATAAAAGGTGCTGTTTTTGCCTGCAGCGGCAGCACAACATGATTACGTTGCAGCGGCCGCACATCGCCATGACGTCACATGCGCCATATCTGAATTCAAAATGTCAGCAGTTTGGAAGTTTTATTTTTCGTTGCTGAGGATATCGGATTCCAAAGATTCATAGACTACGTTGAGCCTCGCTACATCGTCCCCAGTCGGAGATATTTTTTCGACGTAACGTTACCCGAGTTACAAGCTGTCATTTCCGACGTCATTGTGAAGCTAATAACCGATAGCACAACTTGTTGGGTGAGTTTTACCACAGATATTTTGATGCTGTGTTATCCCCGTTAGCATAATTAGTCTTACGGCACAACGGATAGACAAATACTTTGACCTTAAAAAGGCTGTTCTTCATGCACAATAGTGCAGAGGATCCCACACTGCAGCTAAGAACCTGGAACAAGCCTCCACAAGTGAGACAGCATCACAGGTGACTAATGCTAATAAATAACATAACACTTTCCATTTAATATAAAGTCAAAGTGCTATGCATATCATATGGCTGTTACTGAATATATGTCACCAGCTCATACAGCTGTTGACAATTTTTGTATTAAATAAGCCTAAATAAGAGGGTTATGTTCTGACAAAGGAACATATATAAAACATCGGTATCGGTTATCGGTTGAATAAGTTTTAACATATTGGCATATCGGATATCGGCCCAAATTCCAATAGCGTGCATCCCTAATCTTTAGATCTTTACTCTTGTCGGTGAACGTAAAACCAACTTCAAGCTTAAGTTGTGTTTTTTTTTCCCCTCCTGATTTTATGCTCATATCTAAAGAGCCAACTGTTGTGATGATCTAGCATCAGCTGGGTGTTATTACTGTCCTGAGCATTAACACCCACCACTTGCTGTAGGTCTGCTCCTGGGTTTTATTCAATCCAATAGATGCCAACAGAGACAAGCCTGTCTGCAGATTATTTTTTAGTGCTTTCCTAAGTTTTTTTTTTAAAGCACCACTCATAACACATCAAAATCTGAACGGCTGAAAAGGCAGAAAGTGCCACGGGTAATGGGTGTACAGTATTGACGTTGGTTTGGCATGTGCTGCCTGTTCATGAGACCTACAGAAGAAGGCGCTTTGCAACACAAACCCACTTCACATCAGTTGTTGCATGCTTCTTTCCACTTGGAGAAACTGAGGCACATTTTCCTCAAGGCACTCTGACCAGTTGAGAGACCTGAAAGTGTTACTGTGTGATTAATAAGCAACCGGTTTTACCACCTGAGCCACATAGTTTGAATTCTGGCATGCTAATAATTTTAACTGACCACGATTTCTGCTTTTTTTAAAAACAACAATCATCATGATTTGCAGTGGGATGAAAAGCACATTTTGAAGCAGAGATATTAGAAAAGGAATGTAGGAATGTAGCCTCCACTTGAAAAATACATAAAATTCCATCAAAAAATAATTTTTTTCTAAAAATATAAAGGTGTTTACAACAAAGAGGCTTAAAAAAAACTATTTTGTGCCAGACTCTGAGTCATGAGTTATATATTCATCATTATTTTTATTACTAAACAGCAGAACAAAAATATTATTTTCTATTCGTTTTGAATTTCTTCAAAAATGTTATTAAAAATGCCACAAGCTTTAGAAGTAAACGTATCATTCTGAGAGATTGTCTTGTAGATTAAATATTTTGTTAAATCAAAGTCAGAAAGGTCCAGCTATAACACTTTGAATAAACAGTAAATTATCTAATTCAGTTCAGTTTATTTTAGTTATATAATGCCAAGTCACAACAGAATTCATCTCAGGGCACTGAACAGAAATATTCACATATAAAAAATACCATATTTCCGGCATATACGTAAGTCATAATTTTTTTTGCAAATATTCATCAGTCCAGCGATATATATGTTTTTTCCCCATGTTCATAATTAAATTTTTGACTGACACTTTTAAATTTCAAAGAACTAAAACAGCGAGTCCTCCTGTGCTCGCCCACTCGCTTCACTCAGCTGGTGCAGGCGGAGGAACGCTGGAGAGCTCGTGGCTCCGGCCGCGATGGATGGATTGATGGATGGTGCCATGCTGCCCAGGCGAAATGAAGCTGTTTTGACCATTAAAGTGCATTTATTAAGGAAAAGTTAAACTTACAGTATATGTGACGTAAATATGTTTTTTCCTCTCCGAGTGCAGTTCAAAACAGGTTTTAATTCATATTGATTTATTCCATTGCTTTTTTTTTTTTTCATTTATAGATGGCCTCCCTTCTCACCTTACAGCCATCCTCTCACACCGATATGATTTTTTTTAATAGAGAGAAAGAAAAGATAGAAAGTAAGACAACAAAACAACAATTATCCACAAAAAGAGCACAAGGCAAACACACCCAACCTCCGTCCGCAATCCTGCAAAGCACATGACAGAACACAGCAACGAAACATACATGCATAAAGACTAATAATATTCATGACCTTGCAGTAGATTTCCATAAATAAACATACCCATACCTACAAATATATATACAGTATACATACATATGCATTCATATCACATATCCATCTACATATCTGCATATGATATCTACATATACATCCCTGCATCCATTTGTGTGTGGTTGTGAGCATGCATAAGTGAATAAGGTTCCTCCAATAGAACATTCAGTAGCGACTGTGAAGCATCAGAGCTCCGTCCCCCCAAGGCCCGAGGCAGACGAAGGGGCGATCAATGTCCAAGACCCCAAGAAGGACCCCGAGCCCAGAGTCCCCAGGGCCACCCGAACAGGACGAGCCACTAAAGGGCGAGATACACTCGAGCGTCCTCACGATACGCCAATACGCAGCGTACGTACGCCCCGTACGCAGCGTAGCCCCGCGTAGCCCCTCAGGGCAAGTACGCGCAAAGGTATTTTTTTACTACGCATACGCGATCCGCGTGCGCGATACGCGGTGTCTGACCATAAACTTCCCGGCGCCGGACTGTTTTGTATGTTACACAAATGAAATAAATTCCCCTTCTTTATCGCTGATCGGGCCTTTTCTTTTGTTTTTTTGCCTAAAGTCAAGTAACCGCTTCTTCCTCCGTTCACTCGATGATTGAAATGAATGAATTCAGGTCCTACCTTGGTGCGCGATGTTTTAATATCCCCTGGTGGGCTGTGTGCTGCAGGAAAAGCGCTCCCTGTTATTATTTTTATTTCTGAGAGAACTTTTTATAACATATATAGTAGAAACAGCGCATCAGAACACCGCAGAAGTCTGAGCGAGCTGCTCATGTTAAAGGTTTCACTTTCAACTAGGTTTCACATTCAGCTGACTGAGCGCTGTCAATCAATTCAGTAGGCGTGTCAGCAAGTGACCAATCAGCGTGCTCAGTTGTCCCCTTCGTGTGCAGCAGCTCATATTACAACAAGGAGAACGTCTGAGCTGAAGTCAGCTGAAGTGAAAGCAGCCGCTCCGTATACGCGCGTATACGTCCGTATACGCGCGTATACGTCCGTATACGCGCGTATACGGAGTCTGCTTCAGTGTATCTCGGGCTTAACCCTCTCCCTAGATCTGACCAAGGGGGAGAACCGGACGAGCTCCACCAGCGACCACACACAATGACCCCCGGGGGGCCAACAGCGACAAGCCCACAGGCCCCCGCCGGAGCCCGCTGCAAGAGCCCGCTGCACTGACATAGCCCCAGGCCCGGACACCGAGGCCCGGGCACCGGGGACGCCCACCCCTCAGGCCCAGACCCGATAGGACCAGAGGACCCGAGCTCCACCAGGCAGCCACCAGGCCGAGCCGACACACACCCAAGTGCCCAACCCCCGAAAGCGATAGCAAGGGCCCCC
Source organism: Garcialebias charrua (assembly GCA_038048925.1). Classification (NCBI taxonomy): domain Eukaryota; kingdom Metazoa; phylum Chordata; class Actinopteri; order Cyprinodontiformes; family Rivulidae; genus Garcialebias; species Garcialebias charrua. The sequence continues at coordinate 21,635 of JBBPBX010052876.1, forward strand.
AGCCCGCCCGCAGGCAAAAGGACACCCACCCGGGGGCCACGTGGTAGGAGCGCTTTTTTATTTTTTTAAGTGTTTATCTGTGAGTGTGAAAAACCATAGAAGCAAAACTGTATCCCAGTAAGAGGCAGATACAGAAGAGCTTCGAGCTCCCAGGAGAAATTACCATAAAGTCAATTCCAGACACAAAACAACACGATGAAATTGGGGGGGACGAGAGGAGAGATTAGAGTCGAGTGGTGGAAAGAATGGGACTGAATAGCAAAAAATGAAGTCAAAATGAAGCAGAACAATCAGACAAAGACTGAACAAAGTTTGTCAGCTACTAACAGTCCAAAACCTTAGCTCAGTAACCGTAAACTGACAGCTGTGGCGGCCATCTTGAATCAAGTCAACTCCAAAAAGTAATCTGCTGTAGATCTACATCTAATGATGACTTTTGAAGAGTTTCATTTGGTAGTTCCTGAAATATTTTCTTTACAGAGAGACTTACTCACACACGGGTGATTGTGTGACTGTGTGTGTGGCAATAAACAATGTACTTGTGAAGAACTGAGAGCAGAAGAAAAACATGTAAGGTTGAATGATCTTATGCAAACAGTAAAGCATATCTTGCTTCCACATAACCCCTAAATTCAAAACAAGTGCATGTGAAATAACAGTTTTATCATTCTTTATTGTATCTGACAGGTCAACCCTGTTGGGCCAACAACAGACTCGTTTTTACCGTTTTCACCATCAGTTCTGAACTCGTACAGTTCAAGAAAACTTGTTTCATCCTGTCCCATCTGAGTGTATTGGATCAAACTCAGTGACAAATTAATCTAGCTGCGTCTTCTTTTTTCCTGGTACGTCATGTTCTGAGTAAGCAACTTGTCAAGAACAAAGATTTTAATTATACAGTATATCATTAAACTTTCACCTCACAGATGAGGTTGGATTTCATGGGTTCAGCAAAGAGACAAACAACAGAGAGTGACAATATGTGGTGCTTGAAAGTTTGTGAACCCTTTCAAAGTTTCAAAATTTCTGCATAAATATGAGCTAAAACATCATCAGATTTTCCCACAACTAAAAGTAAAGAAAAAGAACCCAGTTAAACAAATGTGACTAAAATATTGTACTTGATCAGTTATTTATTTAGGAAAATGATCCAATATTACATATTTGTGAGTGGCAAAAGTATGTGAACCTCTAGAATTGGCAGTTAATTTGAAGGTGAAATTAGAGTCAGGTGTTTTCAATCAATGGGATGACGAGCAGGTGTGAGGGGGCACCCTGTTTGATTTAAACAACAGGGGTCTATCAAAGTCTGCTCAACATGTTTATGGTAGTATATCATGGCTAGAACAAAGGAGGTTTCTGAGGAGCTCAGAAAAAGAGTTGTTGATACTCATCAGGCTGGAAAAGGTTACAAAATATCTAAAGAGTTTGGACTCACTCAACCAATCCACAGCCTGGGGTGAGTGGGATTGGGAACAGGTGAAGCAGGATCTGGAAACATGAGGGGAGAAACACTGGGGAAGGCAGAAAACAAGTAAAATAAACACAAGAATCACAAAACCTAGAGAAATAACACAAAACAAAGATTTGCACAGTGTATTGTTTACAAAAAAGCAGAGGACCTAAGCAGCGGCCTTGTGGAATTCCACATGGAAGGTTTACAAAATTTGAACAGATGCATTGAATGCAACACATTTTTTCCTGTTACTGTGTTAACTACTCATGAAGTTGACTATTTTTTTAAAGCCATATGCTGACAGTTTGTGGTTTAAATATGCAGGAGTAAACTGCATCACAAGCCTGTTCATGCTGAATTTAGGGGGAGTTTACTTTGCTTAGTCTGCTAAAACCAACAATTATCAAAGTCAACTTTATTGTCAGAACTGCAATATGTACTGTATAGGACATACACAGGATTGAAATTGTGTTTCTCTCAGTCCCTCGGTGCAACAGTAACCATTTAAACACTAAAACACTAAAACATTTAATAAACATAAGCATAAAATAGTAAAAGTGTAACACTGTCCTGAGTTTTTGCATAGTAGTATAAAAGTATGAAAATTTACACCAACACTAAAACACTAAACATTTAATGAACATAAGCATAAAATGAAATAATAAAAGTGTAATACTGTCCTGAGTTTTTGCATAGTAGTATAAAAAGTATATCTATAAAATAAACTGAAGGTTCTAGCATTGACATTTGCAAAGAGTGGCAAAGCAGCATATGAGTTAATGTACACAGTATATGTATGAGGTAGTTGATGTTGGTATAGAGGCAAAGTGGCATATGCAGTAAGGCACATAAGGCACATTGGGCATCCTTAAATAAGGCTAGTCAGAGAATACTGTATATGTATCAGCAGTAGTGTACAGTAGATATAAAAGTAGTGTGAAACTTATTTATAAATTCA
>JBBPBX010052877.1:12647-24048 GCA_038048925.1 Garcialebias charrua
AGCTGTAAGGCAAAGCTCTGTACCGGTTGGTCTATGTTCCTACCTGTGGTCATGAACTCTGGGTAGTGACCAAAAGAATGTGATCGTGGATACAGGCGGTTGAAATGTTTCCTCTACAGGGAAGCTGGACTCAGATGAGGCGTGAAGTTCAGCTATCAGAGCGTGGAGATCGTGACAAGCTCCAGGAGGGAGCTTCTCCCTGCACATAATGATTTAACAGTTGCTAAATCATTCAAGATAATTTATTTTAAATAAACAATCCATGACGTTTGTGCAGCTTATGTCCAATCTTACTTTGAAAAACTGCGATAGAGAGAGTCCACGAAAGTCAAAACACGAAGTAGCGAGGGACTACTAAGAAAATGAAATTAGGCAAATACACTAAAGCAAATTTAAGAGTTTTTGAAAGAACCAAAAAGAGTTCTCTGTTATGGTGAAAATATTTAAATAAAGTTAAATATTTCTCGTCTTTGTCTTTCATTCTCTTCATTCATTAGCTCCTCAAAGCACAGGTAGTCCTCGACTTACGACGGTCTCGAGTTATGATGTTTCGCAGTTACGACGCATCTCCCATTAAAATAAAAAAAAATGAAATTTTATTTTGAAAAGCCGAGTTACGCAGTTTCTGGTTTCCGGTTTTACTAGCTGCGGAGGCTACAGCTGCCCTGTACTCTCTAAAAAAGCTAAGTCTGGTCCTCTGGACATTCCAAAACAAAACTGTACATAGTACTGTTACTGTGTGTACTGTGAACACGGTTTTACGTCGTAAACAAATATGTACGGAGGATGGACCGAGCTGGACGGCGGTTTTACGACGTAAACGCAATGGAGAATACGGAGGAGGGACGGAGGAACGGCTTCACCAGCATACCAGTAGGAAATTAACTCTTTTTTTCCCTTCATTATGGCTCCCAAACATATGTGTTTTTTGATAATTATGTAGGGTACTGTGTTAGGATAGGCTAAGTGCTTGGTAAAATACAGTACTGTACGTATAAGGTGAAGTACTTACGTATGTTCCGACTTACGTTGAAATTCGGTTTACAACACTGTGTAGGAACGGATCTCCGTCGTAAGTCGAGGACTACCTGTACTCCTTCCATCTTCCCATCACATTCTCCTCACTTGTTAGAACATTATTATTCTTATCTTTAACAAGCCTAACCTGCTGCACATCCTTTCCAGCCTGATCCCTCTGTCTCGCCAATCGGTACAAGTCCTTCTCATCCTCTTTAGTGTCCAGCCTCCCATACAACTCATACACCTTCTGATTTGTCTTTGCTCTACGTTGCATCTCCTTATTTCCCCGTCTCCTCTCTTCAGTCCTCTCACTGTCATATTTATTCTTGGCTAACTTCTTTCTTTGAACCCCTCACAACATTCTTCCTTCTTCAGCTTCCACCATTCGGTCATCTTCTCTGATGTCAATCTTTTTCCATTCTTCACTGCAACAGTCATTCTCAAAGTCAAAGTCAACTTTATTGTCAGAACAGCAATATGTACAGGACATACACAGAATTGAACACACAACCAAGAATTCTACACACAACCATCCGATGCTGTCTGGCCACACTCTCCCCTGCCACAACCTTACAGTCTCCAATCTCCCTCAGGTTTCCTCTTCTACACAGAATGTACCTGCGCACTCCTTCCTCCACTCTTATCAGTCAAAGCACAAAGGTTACAGAAACCAGAAGTCACAGCAGCCATCTCCTCAATGAGTTTTGATTTATGAACAGTTTAATCAGCACAAAGTCTGCAGAAGAAGAAACCACCGGTAAACAGCAGCGTGAACAGTGACTCAGCGTTTGCACGGTTTATGCTGACTTCGTGTTCTCTGTGTGAACCTGATCTGGGATCTGTTCTGGACTCCGTCCCGGTGAACTTACGGCTCTCCTGGACTCCGTCTCTGAAGGAAGAGGTTTCTCCTTCATGCAGACGACTCGAAGGTCTCGGTCGACCTCCAGGATTCCATATTTCTGTGTTTCTGTAGAGACGGCGTGAATTAACGCAACAGATCGAGACCGAAGGACTAAATGGAGAACAACTCTCGTACCTTCGTCTCTGCAGGGGTACGACAGAATCAAGCAGCCGTCTCCACACTTCGCCTGAACCTCAGAGAATCTCTGCTGGACTTCACGGAGGCTGAAATCCTCCTTGAAGAGCGTGTCTCTGATGAAAGATGAGTCTGGAGAAACTTTAAAGCCACACTTCTTGTTTAACGTCAGAAACTTACCCTCCGACGACGACGACGTGGTCCTGGATGGTGAAATGTTGGACTGCGAGCTGCAGACAGGCCACGGCTCCCAGACGTTCCTGAAACAAGAAAACTTACCGTCTCTAATCAGAAGTGATTAAAGCCTCGTTACATGTTTTTAATTGGTTGTAAATATATTTACGTCGTTGCTTCTTGTTTGATCGCTGAGGATCTTGACGTTTCTAAAACCTGCAGCCCATTCTTCAAACGCAGCCCGGTACAGAGCGTTGGTCTGTGGAGGTAAACAGCATTAATTATTCTGGAGCGATCAAAACTCGTCAAAAAGTCCAACTTTCAGACGTCCGACTCGACTCCGGTTCATTTATTCAGCTCCAATTTACAACAGACTTCACTGGGAACCAAACGGAAAAACAGGCCCAGTTTAAACCCAGTCAGACTCGTTGGGCTCATACTCCAATTCAATAAAACTTTAATTTATTCCAGTTTAATCTAATCCAGCTGTCCATCTAATCTAGTTCAATCTAGTCACTTAAAATTATATTAGTTCCACGTTGTTTTTTGGCAGAAAAACAAAAACTCGTCCAATTTAATCCTGTTTGAACTGAATGCACTACTTTTTAATTTTAATAAAAATCTATACCAATGCTTTCAAATTATTTTCTAATCTGTGCGGTTTAAAGTATTCTGTTTCAGTTCAGTTCAATGTAACTGGATTAGTGCTTCAGTTTATTACATTATTAATAATAAAAACAGCCTGATTCAGTCCTGTTAATTTAATCTTTGTGAGTTGTTTTCTTCCAAAGTCATGAGAACACGTGCAAGAAAAATGTTTCACGTGTTTACTTGTGCTCACGTGAGAAAACATTTTTTTATTGACATGCTTTTTAATTCAAGTTCATAAAAGATGTATATGAAACTCTCCTGCTGCCCTTGGGTCAAAGTTGCCCACAAGTCCTCAATTGCAGACTTTTTAACAAACTTCATATGTGAAAATGGTGGAAAAGATCAGTGAGGGTGAAGTCCAAAAAGCTCTGAAAAGAATGTGCTGGTGAAGATTCTCAGTCGTCCAGGACATGATAGAATCAAAAAAAGCGTTCAATACAGAAACAACTGGACTTTATTTGTCTCAAATAAAGTCCAGTTGTTTCTGTATTGAACGCCTTTTTTTTTATTCTGAAAAGAATGAAGAAAGGGAAGGCAGTAGGACCTGATGACATACCAGTGGAGGTTTGGAAATGTCTTGGAGAGATAGCAGTGAGGTTTTTGACTCAAATATTTAATGGAATATCTGAGGGTGAGAAAATGCCTAAAGAATGGAGAAGAAGTGTGCTGGTTCCCATTTTTAAGAACAAGGGTGATGTACAGAGTTGTAGCAACTACAGGGGAATTAAGTTGATGAGCCACACAATGAAGATCTGGGAGAGAGTTGTGGAAGGAAGGCTTAGACAAGAGGTGACTATCTGTGAGCAGCAGTATGGTTTCATGCCAAGAAAGAGCACCACAGATGCCATCTTTGCTTTGAGGATGTTGATAGAGAAGTACAGAGAGGGTCAGAAAGAACTCCATTGTGTGTTTGTGGATTTAGAAAAAGCATATGACAGGGTGCCAAGAGAGGAGGTGTGGTATTGCATGAGGAAATCTGGAGTGGCAGAAAAGTATGTTAGACTGGTACAGGACATGTATGAGGACAGCAGGACATGTATGAGGACAGCAGGACATGTATGAGGACAGCAGGACATGTATGAGACAGCAGGACAGTGGTGAGATGTGCTGTAGGAGTGACAGATAGCTTCAAGGTGGAGGTGGGAGTGCATCAAGGATCGGCTCTGAGCCCCTTCTTGTTTGCTCTGGTGATGGACCGACTAACAGATGAGGTCAGGCAGGAATCCCCATGGACTATGATGTTTGCAGATGACATTGTGATCTGTGGTGAGAACAGGGAACAAGTGGAAGAGAACTTGGAGAGGTGGAGGTATGCACTTGAAAGAAGAGGAATGAAAGTCAGTCGTAGTAAGACAGAGTACATGTGTGTGAATGAGAGGGAGGCCAGTGGAACAGTGAGGCTACAAGGAGCAGAGGTCACAAAGGTGCAGGACTTCAAGTACTTGGGGTCCACTGTCCAGGAAAATGGGGAATGTGGTAAAGAGGTGAAAAAGAGAGTCCAGGCAGGATGGAGCGGATGGAGAAAAGTTTCAGGAGTGATTTGTGACAAAAAGGTGTCAGCAAAGGTCAAAGGAAAAGTTTACAAGACAGTGGTGAGACCAGCTATGTTGTATGGTCTGGAGACAGAGACATGGACAAAAAGACAGGAGAAAGAACTGGAAGTAGCAGAAATGAAGATGCTGAGGTTCTCCTTAGGAGTGACAAGGATGGATAAGATCAGGAATGAGATCATCAGAGGTACAGCACATGTTGAACAACTGGGAGATAAAGTTAGGGAGGCCAGACTGAGATGGTTTGGACATGTCCAGAGGAGGGACAGTGGGTATATTGGTAGAAGGATGTTAGAAATGCAGCTGCCAGGAAAAAGAGAGAGATTTGGATGCAGTTAGAGAGGACATGGAGGTTGGAGTGAGGACAGAGGATGCAGAGGAGACAGTGAGGTGGAGAAGGATGACTTGCAGTGTCGACTCCTGAAGAGGGAAAAGCCGGAAGAAGAATATGTGAAAATCATGTTTTTTAAAACATTTTTCTTGTTTCAAATACACAAAGAAACATGTGAAAAACACTTCACCTGTTAAAAAATTTCACATGTTAAAAAAACAAGTTCACATGTGGAAATCCTATTTAGAAAAATATACAGTACTGTATATATTTCACATGTAAATCAGTGATTCTTGAGAATAGGGACAAAAGAGGTCCTGTGGATAAAGCACAAACTTTGAATAAAATATACACAAAATATATTTTTTTCAAATATCTGATTAAACTAACCTGGGTCATGTGAGCACAACAATGTATGTTTTTCTGATGTTTGCTGAATATTTTTTTATTTTAAACGTTGTAGAAGGTGGATGATGTCTGTAAAAGCCCTTGTCCTGGAGCAGAACTCAACACATTATCATAGTTTAAAATAATTAAAATAATTATAAAATAATATATTATGTCAACTAAATATAAGTATTCAAATAACTAACTTCATAAGTATCAATGAATGCAATTAAAAGTAATTAATGTATTTTCAAATTCAATTGAAATTGTGTCCTAAGTTTTTGTCAACACCGTCAGACATAAAACAATGTAAAAAAAAATCAGGCATTATTGAGGAGCACCAGTAATTCTGAGGACCCCATGACCACTTCCTTTCTCTTCCTGTGGTCATGGGGCTAGGCAGCTCTGGTAAGCTTATACTATTCTTTTGTTTTTTCTTCTTTTTTATTCCTAAGTTGTTTGTCACAACCATAAAGTGTCAACACCATAAGTAACATTTTTCAAAATTTTAATGAAATTTTGTTAAATAAATGCTTAATTTTTGTACATTTTAAGGATTTAAAGGAACTGCTAAGCTACAAGATGGCCTCCTTCAGAATATCATCATATAAATGAAATTAGCATGGTATTTTGTCAACTCCGTCAGATGTCAACTCCATCAGATTTTTTAACTGACGGTGTTGACTCTCTTAGTGATGGTGTTGACAAATGTCACTTAAGTGTGCAGTTAATTCATTTTACTGTATTTTACATAAATGACAGCACTTCACATGCATCAAGTATTTCTTTTTAAACATGTTTCTTATTATTTTCAGCAACTTGTATAGTTTAATGGTTTAAATTTAATACAATTTTATTAGTCCTTTAAAATAAATAAGATGTGGTTTATTTTGTAAGGGAAGGGTATGTTCATCCCATGACAATCAGTGTACTGATTATAATTGCCTGTATTTCAGGATAGAATGGCCAGAGAAATGCTGTCAGTGGAGGAGCGCAAGAAAAGGAACAGGCAGTATCAGAAAAGAAGGAGAGAAAAAATTAATAGCCAGCCTGAGCTGAAGGAAGAGTTTTTAATAAAGGAAAGGAAAAGATGGAGACAGAGAGTGGAAGAGGGAAAAATAAAACATATCAATGATCTGGGTCAAAGAGATAAGAGACTTAAGAGAAGACTTTGGAAGCAAAAACAAAAGGAGTCAAGAGAACGCAGAAAAAGAGCAACGGAAGGCCAGAAAAGTGTAGATACCCCACCGAAGAGTCCTGTAGATTTAAATTTTGAAGAACCAAGGAGCAGTAGGCAACGTGCAGCAGGGGAAAGGGAAAGATCTAGAATGAGGAAAAGGCATTCAAGACAGGTCAAAGAACTAAAAGACAAAATTCACAAGTTATCAAAAGAGAGAAGCACTCTAAAAAAGCGACTTGTACGCACAAAAGAAAAAGACAGACATAAAAAGAAAGAAACACAAGACTCACCTCAGACTAAGACTAAAAAGTTGCTTCAAGGGAGCAAACTAAGTAATCCATTAATCAAAAGATCATTAGTTTTCCACCATGCCTTGACTGCAGAGTTGAAAAGCAATGCCCATCATACTCCCAGAAGAAGCAGACTCGTAGCAAAGCACGCACAACTTTCTTTGTCTGGTAGAATTCTCAAGAAATATCGGCTACTTCATCGGGTTCAAGAGTTTGGCTTGACTTACAAAACATTGAGGGAAAAAATGCCAAAACAAAGGAAGCCTAGTTTTCTCCAGCGCATCTCCTGGAGTGTGCACATGTTTTTGGAAAACAATTCAAGGATGACGACTGACAAGCAAGACACCATCACCAGAAATAAAGTAAAACGTCAAAGAATGATTCTAACTAACACAATGCAAAACCTTCATGGTGTATTTCTCCAACAAAACCCAAATATTAAGCTTAGTTACTCATCATTCTGTGCCTTGCGTCCTTTCCATATCACACCCATCAGAGCCTCAGATCGAAAAACCTGTCTGTGTCAGTACCATGAGAATGCCATGTTGATGCTTGAGGTCTTGAAATCATTCAATGCTGTGGCAACCAGCAACCTTGAAGAGAGTTTCAAACTTATCTGTTGTTCTCCAGCAAGTGAGTCTTGTCTTTTGCGTGCTTGCTCCCGCTGTTTAAACAAATCCTCAAGGCTTTCTCCAGAAAAAGGGACAACACCAGTAAAATGGTCACAGTGGAAACGCGTAGAGGAGCAAACAGAAGTTGGAACTCACTTTCACACCAAACTGCAGGAATACACTGGCACCTTGTCAGAGCTTATGCATCTCTACCAAGACAAATTAAAAAATGAGACAACCACTCATGTCCACTTGGTTCGAAATCAAACCAAGGAGTATCGGAATATGATAGCAAATTGTGATGAAAATACAGCCATTGTTCATGTTGACTTTTCCGAGGCCTGGAAATGTAAATACAGCTCAGAAGTACAATCCTGTCACTATGGACAAAATCTCCCGCAGATCACACTTCACACAGGCATGTTCTACACTGGGCAACAAAAAGCAGGATTCTGCACAATCTCAGAGTCAAAGCGTCAGGATGCTGCAGCCATCTGGACCTATATGGATCAAATCCTCACAGATATTCACATCAGATATCCGGTTATAAACACTGTCCACTTTTGGTCTGATGGTCCAAGCAAACAATATAAAAATAAAAAGAACTTCTTTCTCCTCTGTGTTGTCCCGCAACGTCTGGGATTTGAGAAAGCTACATGGAATTTCTTCCCAACATCCCATGGCAAGGGTGCTCCAGATGGCATCGGGGCGACGGTGAAGAGATGTGCTGACAGTATTGTGCTAAGAGGCCAGGATATCATAGATGGCAAATTATTCTTTGACATGGTGTCCAACAGCTTAAGTGGTGTCAAGCTGCAATTTGTGACAAATAATGATTTTCAGTCTTATGACTCTCTCCTCCTGCAAACCCTGAAATCAATCCCAGGAACAAGAAACATTCACCAAGTGCTAGCTCAGGGGAATGTCATCCATTGCAGGGTTCTTTCATGTTTTTGCGGGGAGTCACAGGTTTGCAAGTGCTTCAGTCCAACCATTCACTCTTTTGGTGACACAACACAGGACCCAGATGTCCATAAAAGGTCAACCACTGCTAAAGTTCAGACTCCTCTGGAAATGCTGATGGAGGAAATGGAGAAGGAGCCCAGCAAGACACCTGAAGGAACAACGACCACGATAGGCCCTGGTGATGTCCAAAGTGAAGACTGGCTTGTTGTGATGTATGATGGGAAGTGGTGGCTGGCTAAAGCCTTACAAATTGACAAAGAGCACGAAGATGTACAAGTGGAATTTTTTCATCCTCATGGACCAACTCTTGGCTTCAAGAAAAAACAAGGTCGTCGGGATGTCTGCTTTGTGCCATTTTCGGATGTCCTAGTTAAGCTGGGAAAACCATCTTCACCAGTCCGCACGAGCAGCACCAGGGGTGTATACCGCATATCACCAGCTGTTATGGACTTTATTGAAGGAGAATATGTGACACGTCTATTGCCTGGGGATTAAATATACTGTAATGACGCCAACACAGCAGACGGAGTCCAGCCAAACGGGGTTTATTCAGAAACAGGGACGAGCTGCTATTACCGAGGCTACAGCTCACGCCTTAACAGAAAACGCGGTACACACGCGAGCGAACACACTGCTAGCTGCCTGCTAACAACAACACACACACCGGGCTCTTCTTCTTCGTCTCTCTTTTTCCGGTCCCTCCTCCCTGCTCCTACCCCTCTCCTGCCCCCACGACCAATCCAACACATGAGGGCGGGGGACAACAGAATCACAACAGCTCAACAGAACACAGTACAGTACAACTGAACAAATACACAGAAATACTTGGACCCAAAGCAGAACCAAACACAGGGTCGTTACACTACCCCCCCACTACTGAGTCCCTCGCCCACGAGGGGACAAACAAAGTCATCAAACCGTCTTGGAGCCCTCCTCGTCCGCTGCGGGCGAGCTCCCAGCGGCGCTACAGGCTCTGGGGCCGGGGCATCATTCGATGTCGGTGATAAGGCTTCTGGGGAGGTTGGCGGACGCACCAGAGACCCTGACCATTGGCCTTCTGGGGACTGAGGTGCAGACCTGCCTTGATAGGGGGCCAACCTGTCCCTGTGCAGAGCTACTCTTCTCCTGTTTTGGGGCATCTGAACTCTGTAGACCACCTCCCCCAGGCGCTCCAACACTCTGCAGGGACCCACCCACTGACTGTCCAGCTTCGGGCACCGTCCCTTCTTCCTACGAGGGTTGTACACCCAGACCAGCTCCCCTGGAGTGAAGTGTCGGCCCTTAGCCCTTACATCATAGTTCCGTTTCTGGCGCATGCCTGCTTGCTCCTGTTGCCTCCGGGCAAACGCATGGGCCGTCTCTAACCTGTCCTGAAGTTTCCGGGCATACTCGGGACCCGCTGGAACATCCGGTGCATCCGGCGGGCGCCCGAAGGACAGTTCGGCTGGTGTGCGCAGCTCCCTCCCCAACATGAGGAGCGATGGGGTGCATGCCGTGGAGTCCTGTACAGCTGAGCGGCATGCCATTAGCACCAGTGGCAGGTGCTCGTCCCAGTCCCGCTGATGCTCTGCTGTGAGGATGGCCAACTGCTGTCCCAGAGTGCGGTGGAGCCTTTCCACTAGGCCGTCGCTCTGGGGATGTAATGGTGTCGTTCTTGTTTTGTGGATGCCAAGGCGGCTGCACATGGTAGAAAACACCCGTGACTCAAAATTTCTCCCCTGGTCACTATGAATACTGTCTGGTACCCCAAACCTGCTAATCAGGCCCCCAACCAAAGCATCTGCCACAGTCTCTGCTTCCTGATCAGGGATGGCGTACGCCTCCGGCCATTTTGTAAAATAGTCTATAGCCGACAGGACATAACAGTTTCCCCTGTCTGAGCGTGGTAGGGGGCCCATTATGTCCACGGCCACTCGTTCCATCGGGGCTCCTACAACAAACTGTTGTAGGCGAGCGTGAGACTGACCCGTCGGCCCCTTCCGTGCCGTGCAGAGGTCACAGCAGCGGCAGAAATCCTCCACATCCCTCCTACACTGGCCCCAATAAAACCCCTGTCGGAGGCGACGGAGAGTTTTTGTGACACCAAAATGTCCAGACCCAGACGCTCCATGCACGCCCTGCAGGACTACGTCTTTCAGGCCTTTTGGGACTACAATTTGCCACCGCTCCTCACCTGTGGAAGGGTTCTTCCATGACCTCTGCAGTACTCCATCTTCCAGTCGCAGAGCCTCAAACTTGGACCACAACCCTTTAGTTGCCAGCGAGAGTCCAGCAACCTCCTCCCACGGCGGCTTCAGTTGCCTCTCCACCCACTGCAACACAGGTTGGATGTCAGGGTCTTGTTCCTGATGGTGCCTCCAGCTGTCCGTGCCAACCACCTGCAGCTCTCTGCAGATCGCCAAGTCACTCTGACCTGATCCTCGATGGTTCCGATGCAGCTGTTCCTCCTCCAACCTCTCCCTCCGGTCACAGTAACTGCACCCCTCTGCAGCGCAAGGCCGGCGGGAGAGGGCATCGGCATTGGCGTGCTTGGCTCCGGCCCGATGAATGACAGAGAAGTTGTAGGATTGCAGCTCCTCCAGCCACCGGGCCACCTGACCCTCAGGTTCTTTAAAAGACATCAGCCACTGGAGGGCAGAGTGATCAGTCCTGATCGTGAATGATAAGCCACACAGGTAGTACTTAAAATGGCGTAGAGAAAGTACCACCGCCAGCAGCTCTCGCCTTGTCACACAGTAGCGCCTCTCAGCTTTGTTAAAGGCCCTGCTGAAATAACCCACCACTCTCTCCCCCTCCTTCCCCAGCTGGGACAGGACCCCCCCAACCCCCACGCCACTTGCATCCGTGTCGAGGATGAAGGGGAGGGAAGGGTCTGCAGGAGCGAGGACTGGGGACTCAGTCAGAGCTTGCCTCAGGCGGTCAAACGCTCCCTGGCACTGTTCAGTCCACACATAGTCTCTGTTCTTCTGGAGTAGTTGGAAAAGGGGGGCTGCTATACTTGCGAACCCCCGCACAAACCTCCTGTAATAAGAAGCCAGTCCCAGGAAGCTTTTAAGATCTCTCTGAGTCGTGGGGGTTGGCCACTCTGCCACCATCTTTACTTTGTCCTCCATTGTGCCGATCCCCTCTCTGCCGACTCGGTGGCCCAGAAACGACACCTCTTGTTGCATAAAGTGACACTTATCTGGGTGGAGTCTCAGGCCCG
>JBBPBX010052879.1:5445-24047 GCA_038048925.1 Garcialebias charrua
AAAGAATAGGCCAGATTAGGGATGAAGAGGAGGAATTTAAACATTGGTGTTGCATACAAAACAGTCCATCACCTGGCAGTTTATTGTGTGACACCGCATACGCGTAGGTGGTATTAAAAATTTAGCTTTGCGCTGATGTGCTCTGCGGAGGTGCGTGCGTACCTTCGCATACGTACGCAGGAGTGTACAGGCTTAACTGTTTAATAGTGTTAAATATTTGACACCCTTGGTGTTGTTTTGTGACACCACTTAAAGGAGAAATGTAATCAAATCTGAAAAAATCGATATAACAAGAATTTCATATAGTAAACAACACACATAAACATACTTAGTATGCTTTTTTCAAGTCAGTAGCTTAAAGAAATAGTTTTTTACATTTTTCCTGCTACATGCCGAAGTGCAGTGATTTCTGTAGTAATTTTCTGGACGCACTTTTATGACACAATTAAGACCTCCTTTGCTATCTTACAATAACACTGAAGCTATAAACCCATCATTACTGTCCTCTTGTCTGTCATTTAAAATGGAAGCAGAAGACTTTTTTGAATCTGAAGGATATCACTTTAGTTTGTCAAAAACAGTTTGGTGATTTAGTGCATTAATGGGCATTTCTATCCTGGAAATACGAATAGCCGTGCGTTAGCCGCCGCATGCTAACGTTAGCATGCTAGCGCCGTATGCTAACGTTAGCATGCTAGCGCCGTATGCTAACGTGGAAGTGGGGGTGTTGAAAATGTCCTGAAACAGTTACCAATGTCTTGTTAAGCTCTGTCTTCCCCAGAACATAGTAGGATCTAAAATGATTTTTAAAGATGAAGGAGCAAGTTGAAACATGCTGTCTCCCTCCTTGCTAGCAGGCTCCATTGGGAGCTGCCTGGCTAACTAACTACGGTGGCCCTACACGGCCAAAATTCTACAGCGGCCGAATGCACAGGAGCGGTAAAAATACAATATAAAATTTAAAAAAAGTTTTAAAATCGATTTTGGGGCTTTTAGAATCGATTCTGAATCGCCAGGACTAAGAATCTTGATTCTTTAAAAAATAGATTTTTTTGCTGCATCCATAATTGCTACACACTGAAACCTTTTTGTCCACAACTAGATACACACACTAATATTACTGTATGAGGGACGACTCGTTGCACTGCCTATGTCATATTCAGGGGACGGAGAGCAGGCAGGGGGAGGGGGGTCAAAAACACCAGATGAGAATTTTTTCACTTTGCAAAGTCTAAATTTGAGTTAGGATGACATTTTTGACTTGTGAAAATTTCTCAACAAGCTTATTTTATGCTTTTCATTAGACTACTATTAGCTTAAAAACACTTTTCATTTCTCCTTTAAGTGCACTTTTAACTCAAAATAGTGTTTCCTTTCACCGTAAGTGTTCATTTTTAACATACATTGTTATTTTGTGATGCAATTAAGTACTTTTTAAAACTTAAAATTGTGTTCTGATGCTTGCTCAATAATCCAGGTAGAAAAATCTAAAAAAGCTAAGTGTGGTCCTCTGGACATTCAAACTGAGGGGCTGAGGAAGTCTTTCGGACGAAAGACGAAACGTTTCTACAATTTTTTTGCTTTGTTTTGTTTTTTGAATGTCCAGAGGACCAGACAGCTTTTTTTTGATAAAATTGTGTTATTTCTTTTTTATTGTAGTCTATCAATCCCCAATTGGGAAATTAATTCTATGCATTTTTCACATTGCGTGTGCGGGATCGCGTGTGTGGGCTGCCACCTGGGAATTGAACCTGGGTTGGCTGGAGACTCTCTGATCACAGGCTCATCCTCTCTGACCTCTGTGCCACCACTCCCCTTAATTGTATGTGTTTATTTTTTAACTGTATTACTTTATGAAACATATTTGTAACACTAAAATTGTGTTATTTCCTTTCACTGTGTTAACATTCATTGTTTTGTTTACAAAGCATTAAAAGTGCATTCTGTGTTTACTAACCTAACATGTAACATGTTGTCCTTGGGTGTCCTGAAAGGCGCTTTTCAATAGAATGATGATTATTATTATTATGTAAGTCACCAAATCTGAAAATTCTTGCAGTCACCTGCAAAGCTACAGAAAGTTATCATACACAACACATTCTTTACAGTTACATCATAAGTTCAGCAGTGTTGACCAACAACAGTGAGCAAGTTAAATAAAATAAAAAAACTTTTTTCTTTATATTTATTTTAATTTAAAAAATAAACAACTTTCCAGCACCATAGGAATTAACACAATAATAATAAGAGCAGTCACAACTTCAACATTTATCGACTCCACCTGGAGTGAATCTAGCTCAGTCACAGGTGTTAACATTTAACTTGCTTGATTGACACCGCTCACAGAGCTTTTTGATCACCACAAGTGTTAAAACTCCCAAAACAAAACACATCAACTCATAATTATTAACACTGAAAAAAACAACACTACAAATTTTGCTTTGATGGTGTTATTTATAAGGCTGAGTTTCTTCCGAATCATAACTATGGACTTTATTTTGGCCAGTTGGTCCCTCAACACAACTCATAACATTTTTTCAAAAAGAAGACAGGCTGTCGGCGAGCCAATTTGCCCTGTTGGCATGCACACAGCTGAATATCTCATCGACTTGGAAGACTTGATGATGTGTCTATCTCTGCTGTCATCTGTGGATCTTAAGGACACATATTTAATTGGATTTATGATAACTGGTTCCTGCTTTTTGGATTTGGCTGGTTCCTGGTCTATCAACACAAAAGTAAGAAGGCAGCAGCAAATCTGGACCTGGTCAGGCTGCCTGCCTTACATGATGGCTTGGTTCATGTCTGGAAAAACAAGACTTTTGGCTGAATGGATTAGATCTTGGGGATTTTCTGAGGCACGTTCCATTGGTACGGTCATTTTTAATTTGGACATTTCTGAAGCGAGTGGACCGACACAGATTGAAGGTAGATGTCATTAAAGTTCTGACTGTCTCCAAAAACAATCATGTTTATCTGACATTCGGCTCCCCGACTGGCCGTCTTATCTCAAAACGCCTGTGATGTTTTGTAAACTTCACGCTCTCGTCCTCTCAGATCTGCTACTCCATGGACGTCAGTGGAGCACAGCTGAATAAACATTCTGTCATCATTTCAGAACTCTGGCTTCGTTTCTGGCTGTGGTCGGCAGCCCTCCCCTGCCCCAGAGTACCCGCCTTTGAGTCTCCCTCTCCTCCCCCTTCTGCGTAATGTCGGCGTCATTATGTGCTTGTGTGCGAGACTTTTTTTCATTATTATATGTTTGATCTGCGTGCAGAAATCAAAAATATGTTAGGAATTTTTTTTGTCTCCAAACCCTATGTGTCATTTTTCACCACTTTTATTGTCTGTCCAACAGATCTCACTTGTAAATGAGTCTTCGAGGCTCAATGTGATTTATCTGTTTATATAAAGGTTGAATGAATGTTGTGGCTCCTCGAACTTAAGACTTTTTTTGGATGAAAGACGAAACACTTCAACAAAAAGATACCGTCCAGAGGCTACATGAACTGTTGAGCATGAATCTGGATAGTTCCCATTTAAGATCGTGGGCAGAATAAGTCTCCATGGTGTGTCAAACTGAGTAGCTATTTTTTTTAAAATATTTTTTACACTCTGAGTCCTAAACTCTGTAAATAAAATAAAGCTGAAATTATAGCTTGAAAAAAAAAGATTTGTAGCTTTCTTTCTTAATGAGAGCCTTAAGGGGAAAAGAAGGTCTCCCCTCAGGTTTGGTTTGAGCTGCATTATAATAAATGCTGAGTTGCACCACTGAGTCAGTCTAATGGTGCTTTATATTTTTGAAGTGCAAATGTGATGACATGGTTTTATTGATGGCCGGGCTGGTGACATGTATGGCCTGTGGCGAGGTCAACAACAGTGAGTCCTTCATTTTCATGCCCGCTCAACAGGGACCCTCGGACACATGCCTCTGCCCCTGCAGCCACTCTGCAGCAGTTCAAGTCCTCAATCCAGCCCTGATGAGACACGTGCACCGCCTCCTCTGTCCACTGGCTTTGTGGATCAGGAAGGTGTTATTGTGTCTGTCAGACAGGGTGAGCAATATTGACTTAAATAGCTTGACCTGGCTCATCCCTGATGACTGTAATTTGTCACCCCGACCCCTGAACCCTTCAGCTGACGGTATCTTTCCAGAAATGTGTTCACAGTAAAGCTATAAACCAGCACAGTCTGCCCACAGGTGCTGTCCCCTGTCCAAAGAAATTACTGAGAAGAAAGGGATGGCATAGTGGAACCAATAATAATAATAAACAATAATAATAAAAAACAATTCAGCTGTTTAATTGTTGAGCTTGTTAGAAACAGCTGGTTTTATTTAGTCACCCTGAGAACAAAACCTACTATATACTTGAAATAGCTAAGTTTTGAGAAGAGAAAAAACATTTTTGGAAATGAGTCTAGATTATTTTATCTTAGCTTTTTTATTATTATTATTTTTGCTACTCATAAGCCATCCAGAGTGAACCCTGCCTCTTACATTTGGACCACTGGAGACAAGCACTAACTCGCCCACAACCCAGAAAGGCAAAAGCAGGTGAAGAAAATGAATAGATGGATGGGTATTTTCACATTAATAAGTATTAAGATGACTAAAGACCAATAGTTTATTTTTTAAGTTATTTAACCTTTACTTATACAGGTAGTTTCATTGAGTATCAAGGACTCATTTTCAAGAGAGACTTGTTTTAGATAGACAACAAAAAGTGCAGACAACAATATCATTGTCATTGTTTATTGTTATTGTTGTCTGTACTTTATATGCTCTGTCTGGAACAGGTCTCTCTTGTAAATGAGTCCTCGTGGCTCAATGAGACTAACCTGTAAAAATAAAGTTTTAATAAAAAAATACAATAACAAAAAGCAATTAAAATAAAAATAGTGTTATAAAAACTATTACGGATAGCAGCGTGGTACTGTTAGCATGGTACTGCACAGTGTGGTCCTGTTAGCAACATGATGATAATAACGACCGCGGCAAAAGACGATGACTGCTCTCCAGAACCGGGTTTGACAGACACAGAACATTCAAAATTCCCAGCAGAACCAAACTGTTCCATAGAGTTATTTATAAAGTATTAATAAAAAAGATTTAGGACAGTCTGAATAGAAACATAATAATAATAGAAATATTTGTCAGAAGGGATTCCTCATGGCCTTCAACACTTTCAGAGATATCCTAAATATTCAGCACACATGAAAAGTTATATTAAAATTTTAATTCAATTATACTTTTATATAAAATAAATATTTTCAATTCAATTCATTTAATTTATATAGTGCCAAATCACAGCAAAGTTGTCTCAGGGCACTTTACAGAAACATTCACATACTTTGTACATAGAAAAGCCAATTAGTAAAGTTCTCTATTTAAAGTGCATGTTTCATGTTAGTTTTTTGGACAGAAACATAATATTTAGAGGTAATAAAGTAATTTTGATAATCCTCCCTGCTTTCCAAATTTATACCAACAGCCTTACAGCCATAAATCAGGAGGAAATCGCAGAGCCTAAAAAAAACGTGCGGTTTTGGAGTCACGTGACACGTGACAAAAGCAGAGGGGCGTCATAGTCGGAAGTTGTTGTTTTGAATTGTATTGAAGCGAAAGAGGTCCAATAATGGTTAATATTTGTGTGTGCGGGGGTTGTTCGAACTCCAGTTTGTCTGGACATCGATTTCCTGCACCAAAAAAACCCAGCTTTCAGAGCTTGGGTGAGGTTTGTCCGGATGAAAAGGCCGGATTTCACCAACAGAAGCGTCACGACCAACTCCGTGATTTGACCGCATTTGTCAGGAGGATTACAACGACAGCGACCTGAACGAACACAGGATTGACTTCAGAAGTAAGGACAAGAATATAATTTATTAATATTTTGATTGAAATGGTTGAAAGTGATTTAGGTTAGGAGCTATACATTACGAAATATACAGAGCTAAACGGCAGCTAGGTCCACCCGGTTGCGTCTTAAAAAATCTATAAAAAATCGTATTTTATCTCAAATGTGTTCTACATGCCATCGTTTAGTACATAAACCCTTTATAATTACACTCTGAAAGCAGAAAAAATATCCACTGAGTGGTTTAGGAGATATAAATGAGTTTAGATTGTATAAATTCCATGCTATCTCTAAGCTAGCGCGACAGTGTAGCATGTCTTAGAAAATTAATAAAAAATTGAATTTCAATGCAAATATGTTCTACAGGCCATCGTTTGGAAAATAAACCCTTTATAATTACACTCTGAAAGCAGAAAAAATATCCACTGAGTGGTTTAGGATGGAAAAAGAAATTGTTTAGGGAGCTAATGCTAATGTAGTTAAATCCATCAGTGGTGTAATTAATGCTGTATCTCTATATTTAGGCTATATGTAAATATGAACCATTTTTAGCTTTAGGTAGTATATATCTAGAAGTTATTTGGCTAGATATTTGATGTAATAGTCAGAGATGACATACTTATGTCAAAACAACTTTGTAATCTGTTGCCTCCTCCTGGTGTGATGCCATATCTTTCTTAGCTAAAGCAGGAATGAGTCCCTCCTGTGATGTCACTTCCGGTTTACCGCTGAGGGCGCTATTTTTAGACAGAGTAGCGAGGGAAGACAGAAAAAAGGTAGTAGTAGCACATTTTATTTTGAGATATGATCCGTATTTTTGATGAAAATTGGAGTTTTAGACATGTTAGGTTGAAAAGGCAACAACATGTGTTTAAAGTGAAAGATGCACTTAAAGGAAGCAGCAGACAAGTTGAATCTTGGCTTCATTGCAGTCTCTCATCCTGAGCAAGCACAGTGGCAACAGTGGAAAGGAAAAACTCATTTTTAAAAGGAAGAAACCTCCAGCAGAACCAGGCTCAGGACAGGCAGCCATCTGCTTTGACCGGCTGGTTTGAGAGGACAGAAAGGAGAGACAACAAACACAGAATGGTAGGTCCAGATATAGGTATAGGTGTACCTGAAAGCCAAAAAACACAAATTAAGGATATAAAAAATAATTACAAATACAAAACAGGTTGAGCAGAGTAAGTAAAGACAGTAGCAGGGTGAAAAAGTGTGGTCAGTTTGTCCTTCAGCAGTCTAAGCCTATAGCAGCATAACTAAGGGACAGCTCAGGCAAACCAAGTCAACCCTAACTACAGGATTTAACAAAAAGGAGCAAATGTAGTTGATTGTTTTTGTGGCAAATTGATGTTATTTTCTGTAAATGTCTTTGCAGTTGGGCAAGAAATTTTATTTTAATTCATACAAATATAGTTATCCAATTAGTTTTTTTAGATTTTGGTCTTCATCCAGACATAGAAGCTCCCATTTGTTAAAACGTAATTGTTTTCAGACAAGTCTAAAATCAGTAAAAAGTCTCAGCAGGATAAATGTGTTTAACAACTGACAAGAAAATAACTAATCAGAATGCTGATATAAAGTGGGTGGGACCAAATCACAGGACTCAGGATTTCAGGAAGGCCCTGCAAAGTGTTGTTTTATTTTATTTTGTTTCTTTTAAATTTTAGCTTCAAGCTCTCTGTGGATGACATAACTCCTCACCTCATCTCTAAGGCTGAGCCTGGCCATTCTGTAATGGAGATCGGAGGGGATCTGGGGTCCAGGGCTACCCAGGGGCTGTATAACCAAAGCCAAAGTTGTGTCTGCATACTTTACACAAAGTTGAGCTTTGAGTCTCTTCTTGTCCAACTGATTTTTTGCACAAACTTTCAAAACAGTAAAACATGTTTTTTTATCAGCAGAATGTCT
The DNA here is from genome assembly GCA_038048925.1 of Garcialebias charrua. Taxonomy (NCBI): domain Eukaryota; kingdom Metazoa; phylum Chordata; class Actinopteri; order Cyprinodontiformes; family Rivulidae; genus Garcialebias; species Garcialebias charrua. Next base: position 13,212 of record JBBPBX010052879.1, read on the forward strand.
CAAGTAGTCTTTCATGCATAAAAAATATCATGTTTCTACTGAAATTAAATGTTAATTAAAAAAAACTTAATTCATGTCAATAATGTTATTCTGGGATCTTATTCAACCTTCTTATTGATGATTGACTCTGGTCAACTTTCACTAAGATGTCGCCCCTGTACCTGGCCTGCAATCTACCTCTGATGTTGGTGTTTGGATTATTTATGTTTTTTTTTGTTTTTTGTCTGGGATATCAACTCGCTGCTTGTGTATGACCGACAACAGCTCCTTGATCTTCAATTTTCTGTGTCTGCTGTCGCTGATTCAAACAATTTCAAGCATAAAACCGGACCAAAAAAACGCTAAGCATTATGGGAAAGACAACAAAATCCACTCCCCTTAACCATTAAGGGAGTGGATTTTGTTGTCTTTCCCATAATGCTTAGCGTTTTTTTAGTTTTCCAGCTGCACCTAAAGCTGAAAAAAAAGACGCTAAGCATTATGGGAAAGACAGCAAAATCCACTCTCTTAGTGGTTAAGGGGAGTGGGCTATGTTGTCTTTCCCATCATGCTTAGCGGTTTTTTAGTTTTCCCAGTTGCACCATGAGTGAGAAGGACATGTGTGTGGTATAGAGCTGCCTCTTGTGTGCTGTTAAAGTTAGTGAGTTTCCTGTTGTAAGGCTTAAGAGTGTCTTCATTGGGTTTAACTCACACATTGTTAAGACAGCAGTCACAGAATGTGATTAAGCACAAGTGCTTTTTGAAGCTGGATCGGAAATATCGGCAGGTTTGATCCGATACTTAAATTATGCTTGTATCGGATACGATAATGGATCGGATCGGCCCCATCCTTAATCAGAACCGTGGCTTAATGACGTCATTCAAGCCGTTAGACAGCAATGTCGGAGAGCAGAGCGCAGGTAGAGGAAAGATTGACTGCTGTATTGTTTTCAACTCCTAAAGGAGAGTTGGCGTCATTATCAGAAGGCAGTTAAAGCTGCTAAATCAAAGTACTTTTCTGATATAATTGCCACAAACTCCCACAACCCCTGAGAACTTTTTTCTACCCTGAACTCAGTTCTACACCTCAGTGAACCTTTACCTCTGGAAGCCTCAACTGAGCTGTGTGAAAACTTCCTCCATTTCTTTTCAGAAAAAGTTGCGACCACCCGGGCACTAATTTCTCCACCTGCCCACGATCAATCCCATCTCATTGTGTAGTTGTTTTTGGCCACTTTGACCCATCTCTCTGTCTTCTCTGGAGCAGGTCATGTGCAACATGAAGACATCTGGTTCCCCCTTTGATGTCGTCCCCCCTCGACTCCTAAAATAGGTTCTTCCTGTTCTGGGCCCTCCTGTTCTTGCCATTGTGAATAGCAGCTTATCCTCAGGTGTGGCGCAAATTTTTTTTTAAACATGCTGCTGTCCAACCTCTCCTGAAAAAACCTAGCTTTGACCCCTCAGTCATGTCTAACTTCCAGCCATTCTTCCAGCTTTTAATCTGTAATGGAGGTACTTTTTTAATCTGTAATGGAGGTACTTTTTTATACTTTTTTATTATTTTATTATTTTATCCTGTTTAATATTCTAGTTTGTATGAATGAATTTTTTGGCTGTCTCACTACTATTACCATTACCTGCTGTAAATAAATTGCCCCTCGGGGACCTAATAATAAAGTTGAGTTGAGTTGAGCCTGTCTCCAGACTCCCATTTGTCGCTAAACTTCTGGAAAAAACTGAGGAGTCCCAGCTGAACTGCTTTCTAGAGGATCAGGCCATCTAAAGGGCGAGATACACTCGCGCGTCCTCACGATACGCCAATACGCAGCGTACGTATGCCCCGTACGCAGCGTAGCCCCGCGTAGCCCCTCAGGGCAAGTACGCGCAAAGGTATTTTTTTACTACGCATACGCGATTCGCATACGCGATGCGCGGTGTCTGACCTAAACTTCCCCGGCTCCGGACTGTTTTGTATGTTACACAAATGAAATAAATTCCTCTTTTTTATCGCTGATCGGGCCTTTTCTTTTGTTTTTTTGCCTAAAGTCAAGTAACCGCTTCTTCCTCCGTTCACTCGATGAATGAAATGAATGAATTCAGGTCCTACCTGGGTGCGCGATGTTTTATATATTCCCTGGTGGGCTGTGGTGGGCTGTGGGCTGCAGGAAAAGCACTCCGTGCTCAGCTGCTCATATTACAACAAGGAGAACGCGAGTGTTTGGAGCGAAAAACTACCGGAAGTGACGATCGGAAGTGACGGTACGGAGGAAATGACGTAGAATTTGGAGCGAAAACACGAGAATCTACGCGAGAACATCAGCCGAGCTGTAGCAGAGGCTCCGTATACGCGCGTATACGGGCATATACGCGCGTATACGGAGTCTGCTTCACTGTATCTCGGCCTTTAGTGCTATCCCAGTCTGGCTTTAAATCTCTCCACAGCACTGAAACTGCTCTACTTAAGGTTTTAACATCTTCCTATTTACAGATGCTGGTGATTCTGTGTTCCTTCTCTTACTGGACCTCACATCTGTTTTTGATACGATCAACCAAGAGATCCTCATTGCGAGGTTGGAGCAGTGGGTGGGTATCACAGGGTCAATCCTTGAATGGTTTGGATCCTACCTCACTGACAGATCCTGTCTCTATCAAATATTTTAGTTCAGCTTTGGCAGCACTTAAATGGGGGGTACCGCAGGGGTCCATCCTCCCTTTTATTTTCTTTATACTGTAGATGATGCCACTAGGTGATATTTTCCGGCAACACATTTTCATTTCTACACCGACTGGCAAATCTGCTTCCCCCTCAGACTTAACAGTACTCGCTCTATTCAACCTTTGCTGGACTTTCTGGCTGACATCAGAGACTGGTGGGCTTTAAATTTCTTGAGTTTCAACGAGATGAAGTCTGAAGTTATGGTGTTTTCTCCCAATGACACAACCAATATCACCAACCACTGCATCAACCTGTCCATGCTGACATCGGTAATGAAACAAAGGGTCACTAATCTGGGAGTGAAACTTGGCCCTTCTTTGAAACACAACAGTCATGTAAATATGATTGTTAAATCCTGCTTTTTCCAGCTGAGGCGGATGTCTAACCTGAAGCCCATATTGTCCAAAAATAACCTGGAGACACTAATACACATATTCATTACATCCAGGCTCGATTATTGCAACTCGCTCCTTTTTGGTGTCAGTCAGACCTCCATTGCTAGACTTCAACTGGTCCAGAATGCGGCAGCCCAATTTTTAACCAGCACAGGCAAAATAGAGCACATTAGACCTGTTTTGGCCTCCCTCCACTTGCTACCGATTCACCTTCAAATCCAAATCAAAATGCTCTTGTTTGTCTATAAATCACTAAAAAGCTCTGCCCCCTCCTATCTTACTGATCTGCTCCAGCAGTATGTCCATGTTCTCTCAGATCAGCAGAACCAATTGTTCCTCACAGTTCCAGGAACCCGTCTCAAGCGCAGAGGTGACAGGGCCTTCTCTGTCCCAGGCCCAAAACTGTGGAACAAGTTACCTCTGTTTGTCAGACAGGCCCCCTCCCTCACAGTTTTTAAATCTCACTTAAAAACACTATTATTCCCTGGCTTTCGGCACTGTGTGATCGGTGCTGAGCCTGTGTGCATCACACTTTGTTGGTCATCTTGCTGTTTTTTGTTATCCACTATTGTTTTTTGTTTCTATATTCAGTTTCCCATCATGTAGTTTGTTGCTGTGTGCTTGGTCTGTCTGTCCCCGTACAGCACTTTGGTATGCACTGTAACTGTCTAAAGTGCTTTATAAATGAAGTGGTATGTATGGTAACATTAGTCCTGGGGTTTATCATAAATATTTAATAATTATTTTTTAGCCTATAAAATAAATATTCTTATTATTTACTTATACAGTAGTTTCAATGTTTTTCAGGTAAATTTGGAGGAGCAGGTAACTACACTAGTCACATCTCAGGGACGCCTTACCGAGAGTAAGCAGTAAGACTTTGTCATGCTCTGACAAGCTCTAATAAAAAAAACATGCCAACTCTTTAACAGAGATTATGAACAAGTCTCATTATGTTCCCAAACATCTTCATTTCTGTCAGACTTCAGATACATTACAGAACATTAAAATGGCAAGTAAGTCAACATGGTCAGAAGAAGAACAAAAATAACTCTGTTTCCTCTACAAAACACAAGGGAGAAAAGAAACATGAGACAATTAACTGAACATTCACACAAGTATTAAGTCAAAGTCAAAAAAAATGTCAAAGTCAAAGTAAACTTTATTGTCAGATCTGCAATATGTACAGTGCAGGACATACACAGGACCGAAATTGCGTTTCTCTCAGTCCCTCGGTGCAACAGTAAACATCTAAACATTGAAACACTGAAACATATAATAATAGACATAAGCATAAAATAGTAAAACTAACACTGTCCTGAGTTTTTTTTTTTGCATAGTGGTATAAAAAAAGAGTATAAAAAGTATAACTAAAATAAACTAAAGGTTTCTAGCATTGACATTTGCAAAGTGGCAAAGCAGCGTATGAGTCAATGTACACAGTATATGTATGAGGTAGTAGTTGATGTTGTTGTAGAGGCAAAAAGTGGCATATGCAGTAAGGCACATTGGGCATCCCTAAATAAGACCGTTCAGAGCACACTGTATATGTACCAGCAGTGGTGTAGATATTAGAGTAGTGTAAATAAATGTAAACAGTAGTAATTACATGTAAGCAGTAGTAATAAAAGTAAACAGTATTAATAAATGTAAACAGAGAATGTAAACAGTATTATGATTATAGGCAGTGATGTAATACAGACATTAGTGCAAGTATGAGAAGTAGTGCAAACTGTATGAGCACATGACCGAGAGTTTAGTGAAAACCCGTTTGGTGACACAGAGTCTAGTGTTAAAAACTTTGTGTTGAGTGATAATATGTGAGAAAGTTTTAGTGTTAAGGCAGTTCAAATGGGAGGGGAGGCAGAGCAGGCAGAGTGTTTAGCATTCTGACTGCCTGATGAACAGAGCTGTCTCTCAGTCTGCTGGTTCGAGCCTGGAGACTCCTCAGTCTCCTCCCTGATGGCAGCAGTCTGAAGCAGCTGTGTAGTGGGTGTGTGGGATCACCTGCCATGCGGTGGGCTTTCCGAGTGAGGCGTTTGCTGTGTAAGTCCTGCAGTGAGGGCAAGGAGGTGCCCACGATCTTCTCAGCTGCTCTCACAATGCGCTGGAGGCTCTTGCGGCATGATGCAGTACATGCACCAAACCACACAGTGATGCAGCTGGTCAGGACACTTTCTATGGCACCTCTGTAGAAGGTGCTCATGATGGGGGTTGAAGCTCCAGCCCTTTTCAGCTTGCGGAGAAAGTAGAGACGCTGGTGAGCCTTCTTTGCCAGTGCTGCAGTGTTCCTGCTCCAGGACAGGTCCTTTGAGACGTGCACTCCCAGGAACTTGGTGCTGTCCACTCTCTCCACTGCGGTGCTGTTGATGGTCAGAGGAGGATGTTGGGCATCCCTCTTCCTGAAGTCCACAACAATCTCCTTTGTCTTCTCCACGTTGAGAGTGAGATTGTTGTGTCCGCACCACAAGGCCAGGCGGCTCACCTCGTTCCTGTAGTCCGTCTCATCGTTGTTGCTGATGAGACCTACCACTGTTGTGTCGTCCGCAAACTTGATGAAGTGGTTGGAGCTGTACGATGGTGTGCAGTCGTGTGTTAGCAGGGTGAATAGAAGGGGGCTCAGCACACATCCTTGTGGGGCCCCTGTGTTCAATGTGATGGTGCTAGATGTGTTACTCCCGACCCGTACTGTCTGTGGTCTCCCGGTCAGGAAGTCTAGCAGCCAGTTACACATTGAGGTGTTCAGCCCCAGACTGTCCAGTTTAAGGATGAGCTGTTGGGGGATGATGGTGTTGAATGCCGAGCTGAAGTCGATGAACAGCATTCTAACATAAGAGTCCTTCGTGTCCAGATGTGTGAGAGCTGTGTGGAGGGCAGAGGAGATGGCATCGTCGGTTGAGCGATTAGGTCGGTATGCAAATTGGAAGGGATCCAGGGAGGCAGGGAGGACAGATGTGATGCTTTTCATGACTAGCCGTTCAAAGCACTTCATCAGGATGGGGGTGAGTGCTACTGGGCGATAGTCATTGAGGCATGCGGGCGTTGCCTTCTTTGGGACAGGGATGATGGTGGTGGCTTTGAAACAGGTGGGGACGATGGCCTGGCTCAGTGAGATGTTAAAGATGTCCGTGAAGACCGCTGCGAGTTCCCCTGCACAGTCCTTCAGCACACGACCAGGTATGTTGTCAGGACCAGAGGCCTTCCGGGCGTTAATCTTGATGAATGATCGCCTTACGCTGTCTGAGGACAGCGTCAGCACCTGGCCATCAGGAGAGGGGGGGAGTTTATGTGCTGGTGTGCTGTTACTTGCCTCGAACCGAGCAAAGAACTCATTCAGTTCATTCAGCGCAGAGGCTGAGCTGTCACAGGTCTGGGGGGGTGGTTTGTAGTTTGTGATGGTCTGTATTCCCTGCCACAGACTGCGTGTATCCCTGCTGTCCTTGAAACGGTGAGCTATTTTCCCAGAATACTGCTTCTTTGCCTTTCTGATGCCCCGGTCCAGGTTGTTTCTGGCTGCCCTCAGGCCCACCTGATCTCCCGCTTTGAAGGCAGCATTCCTGGCTCTCAGGAGTCTGTAAACCTCAGCTGTCAGCCATGGCTTCTGGTTAGCCCGAACAGTGATGGTTTTAAGGTTGGTTACATCATCAATGCACTTGGTGATGTATGAACATACAGTGTCTGAGTACTCCTGGAGACATGTGGTGTTGTTTGTGGTAGCAGCTTCTTTGAACATACTCCAATCTGTGGTGTCAAAACAGTCCTGGAGTGCCTCTGAAGACCCCTCTGGCCACACTCGTATCTGCTTGCGGACTGGTTTTGTGACTTTCACCAGTGGCCTGTATGCTGGCTTTAGCATAACACAGATATGGTCAGAAGCACCAATGTGGGGGAGGGGGATGGCTCTGTAGGAATTTTTCATGGTGGTGTAAACCTGGTCCAGGGTGTTGTTTCCTCTTGTTGCAAAGTTTATGTTTCTGTATGTTTTTGGAAGAACACTCTTTAAATCTGCATGGTTGAAATCACCAGCCGTGATGAGAAAAGCATCAGGGTGGGCTGTTTGTTGCTCACTGATGTGCAGATATAGTTCATTTAGTGCCTCACCTCTATCTTTGCTGTTGGAGCTTGGGGGGATATATACAGCAACAATCAAAACAGCTGTAAACTCCCTCGGTAAAAAGAACGGTCTGCATTTAATAGTCATGAACTCCACTAAATGTGAGCAGTGTTTGTAGACCACAGCAGCATCACGACACCATGCGTTGTTGATGTAAACACAGAGCCCCCCTCCCCATCTCTTACCTCCCTCGAGGGTTCGGTCCGCTCTGTAGCATGTTAGCTGCTCCAGCTGAATAGCATGGTCCAGAACGTTGTTGTTGAGCCACGTTTCCGTGAATACAAACACACAACAGTCTCTCACAGTCTTTTGTGTCGTTCGCAGCAGGCGTATATAATCCAATTTGTTGTCCAAGGAGCGCACGTTAGCCAGAACCATGGATGGGATCGCCGGCCTGTGTGGGCTAGCTGCTAGCCTCGCTCTGATCCCTCCGCGTTTACCCCGCTTCTGTTTCCTGTCACGCCGCTTGTGGCGTTTCCATGGCGGGCGCGGTGAAGCGTCACGCCGCTTGTGGTACTTCCACGGCGGGCGCGATGAAGGGAAGGTCCGGGCTGGCTTCCAGAGCAGCTCGCAGTCACGAAGCTGATGTAACTCCACCTCGAGCTCATGTAGCTTCTCCTGGAGTTCGCTGTTTATTCCCAAATGAGCGGTTTTTCCGACATCAAGCAGGAATTCACGGCTATACTTGCGTTCTTGAACACGTAGACAAGACAAAGACGTGCCGGCAAATTGCGGCGTGCAGGACAAGACAGACGAAAGCACCGTGTTGCTGGGAGAGAGAGAAGCCGCAACGTTTGCACGCGCCGCCATGTTGGATGATGTACTGATGATTAGTACTGATGTTTTGAAGTCAGGACAGAGGGGTGATATCAGCTCATGTACTGCATATACGTACAGTATGTATACTGTATATGTAAATGAGTGTTCGAGGCTCAATGTGACATCTGTTTAAATAAAGGTTGAATGAATGAATGAATATACACTGTAGAGATGCATCAATTGAAACAGTGAGAAGTTGTATTGTACTTGTAAAGAGAGACAGATGAAGATGGGATGACAGCCTCATGGTGGTGATGTGGATAATAAGTGCACAGATAGAGTACATGTGTGGACAAGCACAGCTTTAGGGTACAATAATTGTATCCTTGATGTGTCAAAACATGGTATTCTTTCAGCATTGTGCCGAGGCAGAGCTGCCACACTTCCTGGTGAAAGGTAAGAGTTTAGATTTGCCCTGGCTTGTGAAGGCCCTGGGTCTTTTCATGCCATGAGCTAATTGTGTATATTATCACACATTTTTGGTTTCCGTCCAGCCAAAGCGGTGAAACAAGCAGGACGCCTATCAAAACCATTATTCCCAGGTGTGAAAAGCTGTCACCTTCGTATGTGTCACTTTTGTCTCGCTGCCTTGTCCCACTTACTGGCCCATTTTGCCTGGGCAGGTGAAATATGTGCCACCTGCCACTGCTCGCCCGGTTTTGCAGTGGGATTGATGGAACACGTTCTCAGAGAAGGTGATTGTAAGTGACAGGGTCTTTACATCATTGTGCATGGAAAAAAGGGGGCAATGGCCATTAATCAATACTATTTTCAAGCAGTGAGCAGAAAAAAAAACCAGGGCTGATTCTATTTCAGAAAATTTTACCTTTCTCATGCTACAGTAAACATGCAGAAAAAGTCAGGAAAAAAATTGTTGTTAGAATAATATTAAAAATAACCCCTAGTTTAAATGACAAATACCTGTCACATTTTATCAGCATTCATCAGATTAAAAATATTTTAGCCAGTAAAATATATAGCTTGTTTTGTGCTTTCTAGCAAAACAATTACAACAACAACTACAAAAAAGGTCACATATTGGTCGTCCAACCATGTGGTGAGTGCAGCACCACCTGCCACACCTTGTTAGGTTCAGGTGACAAGTTGAACAATTCAGACCTCAGTCTGGTATGCATACTGTCACCACCCCCTTCTTACCAATCCCCCACCATCCAACTCCAACTGTCTATTAACAATATTTAGCCATTGTGCTGACAGTCAGTGCCAGGAACATACAGTGATACCTTGTGGCAGGGCTCAGAATTTAAAATATCCGTCAGTCCACCTCTTTCTTTCCTTAAAATAATGAAACACCCAACATTCTTTAAAGAAATCCAAATCATCCATTGCCTTTCATGCAAGAGTTTTAGATTTAAGTTCTATTTTTTTTTTCCTTGTCCTGTTCGGCATTGTGGCACTCAGAATTATTGTCTGAGTGTTGAGGTGATGCCCAACAGATTTATTTTCACAAGCGGAGCATTATGGGTAGCCTCAATGCTCCCCTTGATGTATAAAGAAAACTTTATTAGAATTTGCTTTGGGTTTGTTTAAGATGTAATGGACACAGGGATGAAAAGACAAAAGAAAACAAAGGTAGAAAAGTGAGAGAAGGGTTAAAAGGGAAAGAATGAGATAGGAGTAGAAGAGAGAGAGAGAGAGAGGTATAGAGAGAACACAAATCAACATCATTGAAGACTGCCTCTAGACCTACGGAAAGAAAAAAAAAAGACAAAACTTAGAAATCACAACAACAAAGCAACCTATACAGTATAATGATACTTATAACATCATTAGAAAGTATTTAATACAGTACATGGTGATACAAGATGTATTCAATGGCCACCACAACCCAACTGTGTGTATCTGATAAACACCTGGATCTAAACACCTGTGTGAGCATGCTTGTCACTACAGTATAAGATTTATCCATAAGAATGTTCAATAGTGGATATGGGAACCCACAGACCCATCCCCACAGGACACGATGGTAACACATGGAGGACAGGAGCCACAGACACACAGCGGCCCCCAAGCCCCGGAAGTCTCCCAACAGGGACAATCGCACCTCCCCAGAGAGAAGCAGAGGGGAGCCCTGGGTGAACCCCAGCAACCACAATGCAGAGATCCAAGGAGGCTGCACAGGCCCTGCCGGCAACCTGCACCTCCAAAGTAGACGCCGAGCCCCAAGTCCCGAGGTCATACCACCCCAGATTGAAGTTAACTTACATGAGTTTTAAGACTGGGCTTAGGTCTTTCCTTTCTGATAAATCCTATAGTTACGGTTGGCTTGGTTTCCTGAACTATCCCTTAGCTATGTTGCTATAGGTTTAGACTGCTGAAGGACACACTGACCACATTTCAACAAATGAATAGTTCACATTTGGAATTATTTCTGTCTTAGCATGTGATTTTTATCTTTCCTTCTAGAGAAAATCCTGCTCACCTCCATTCTGGACCTGTCATTCTGTGATTGCTTCTCCTTCCTGTCCACTCAAACCCAGCCTGTCGAAGCAGATGGCTGCTCGTCCTGAACCTGGCTCTGCTGAAGGTTTCTTCCTGTTATGCATGTTTTTGGTATGATATTTTTCTTTCCACTGTCTCCTTTGTGCTTGCTTAGGATGAGAGTCTGTGACAAAGTGAAGACAAAGTACAGTAGTCTGCTCCTCAAATAATCAGTGTTAACTTACTATTTTTATATATGCTTTTTATGTATGCTGTATCATATATGAGACTATGATTCTTACCATCATAACTAAGTTAATCTAAATGTTACTCACTACATGTACTATTTCAATGTACTGTTAACCTTGTTT
>JBBPBX010052880.1:3433-22493 GCA_038048925.1 Garcialebias charrua
TATATATATATAAAGTACTTAGACTACTTGTACTACTATTCCCACATCGCGGTTTTTCACTTATCTCAGAGATTCAGGGTACAGATCCCCCGCGATAAATGAAGGAATGCTGTATTACAAAAATATTTCAAGCCTCATGTCTTCTCTCTGATTTAATCAGAACAAGTGCTAAATACAAAAATTGATTTCCATCATAACAGATTTACATCAGAGGAGCCAGTCTTGAACACTTGAAGAGTAAAAATAAGTCTCACAGACTTTCTGAACCATGGGTAAAAAAAGGCATAGATTAGTGGGTTGAGAAAGGAGTTAAAGTAGAACAGACACATAACAAAAACCACAGAAGAAGTGTTGATTAAGCTGTTCTGACCTGCAAGTGTTACACAGAAATATGGACAAAGACAAACAAGAAACACAAGTACAACAACCCCAAGAGTCCTGGCTGCTTTAATCTCTGACTTCTTAGCAGTTACTTTCCCGGGATGTTTGTGTTTGATAGCTGCATTTTGAGTGTGAATGGCCCGAACCTGAGACAAAACCACAATAAAGACTCTCATATACAGAACTATGACAACAGTAATGGGAATAACAAACGTAAAACAAAGACTAGAAACTTGTTCTATGAAGCCCATATTAAACACACATTCTCCAAAACAAGTATTGTATCTACCTGGTTGTTGCAAGTTATCTTTGAATATCGCAACAGCATAACAGATTGACGCGGACCAACACAGTGAAACACAAAAATGAACTTTCTTTGTAGTAACGTTGCTGGTGTAGAGAAGAGGATCACAAATGGCTACATAGCGATCAATTGAAATGAGCACCATGTTTCCTATTGAAGCAGATGTTATAATTATGACTAGAAGCACAAGAAGAACACACATTAGATCACCAAAATACCAACAACCATCTAAAAGCATAATCTGAAATAACAAAAGGAGGCCAACAAAAAAATCTGAGACAGCCAGAGAGAGCATGAGGAAGTTCGTTGGGGTGTGAAGCTGCCTGCAGATAAAAAAGAGAATTTTTTTATCTACAAATTATTTATAATGCTTATTTTTATTCAGGTAAGCAAACTTCATTTTAAACATACTCACTCAAAATGTTTTAATCAACCCTACATCCTGTCATATCTTTTTGTACAATAATTTTTGAAAGGTTTCTAGTTATCAGCTATGATGAAAGAAGTGACTACCTGAAGTGTGAGACAGAGATTATAACCAGTAAATTTAAAACTGCAGTCATCAAAGAGATTAAGGATAAAATTATATAGGCAGGAAATAAATGAGAGGCAGAAAACGTTGGTTTTCTGCAAGAAATGTTGAGAAGGTGAGGAAAGCAGAGATCTTCTTCCATTGTCAGAGCAAAGAAGAGCTCTGCTGAGCTCTGACAGCATTCAGACTAAACCTAAGATGCTATAAATTATCCAGCTGTCGTGGTCCTCCTCTAACCCTCCTCCAACTTGAGTTCCCAGGGACCTACGTCAGAATACTGTTTGTAGATTACTGCTCAGCCTTCATCACATCATCCCTGATGTCCTGATGAGGAAGCTGTCAGATCTGGCCTTACCTGTTAACATTTGTATCAAAAAATTTCTGACGGATTGGCCGCAGTTTGTGAAGCATGGTCAGAACTGATATGATCTGTGGTTTGTGTTGGACCCACATGCAGGCAATCAGAGGTTAAAAATAAAGGCCCTCATGCACGAAACAGTTCGTATTCTTATCCTAAATGTCTCCTACTTTTGTTCGTACGAAGTGTTCGTACGAACATGCCACGTCAGATCCAACAAACTCTTCTATCCACAGGAAAAGCGTGTAAACGGGCTGCTTAAAGTTGATGAATCTCACCTGTTCTAAACAGCTGCGCGTGCACGCGTGAGCTTATTTACATGATTCCCACCCCTCAAAACGCCATATAAGGCTACGTTTCCTGCCTCAGAGGCAGAACGTGTACGTTCATAAAATGACAGCGAAAAGTAAAAAAGAAGAACTCTACCGGTGCGGAGGATGAAGTTCTGTGGTCTCTGAGGACAAGAAAAGAAAATCTGTCCTTATTAGCAGCGTCACTCATGGAAGTAAATGACCAGCTAAAACCAAAGAAAGTTTGTTTATAATAAATGTGGATCTCGAAACATGCATGCGTACTGGTGGCTTACTGGTTAAAGCATTGCACTGTTAGCTGTTCCTAACCTTTTTTCTACACCTCGTGGGATCGAGTCCCACAAGGTATGATTCTTTTTTTTTCCTTCTTACTTTAGATTATTTATTCATTCCAAATTAAAAAGGCTTTATGCTTTATTTCTTGTTGTATTGTAAATAGTTTTCTTGTGTTTTTTAAATCTGGAATGAATTAAAAAAAAAAAAAAACGTTGTCCTCCCACGGGAGGCGATCCCATGACCTTCGGAACTGCGACGCAGTGCTCTACTGACTGAGCCACATCAGAGCTATGACAGCAGCTGGAGGAAGTCTGTGTAAAGTCTGGCTTACCGAAGTCTGCGATACCGCGGCAAATTAAACTTAAATTAATTCATGGTTTAAGTTGATTTCAGTTTGAGATCTTCATATTAATATTGTAGTGTTAGAAAACGGCATTGATAACAAATTGATTTTCATTTAAATACTTTAATCCGTTAGTCATTATTACATTTAAAATTATAATTCGACTTCAAACAGAACCTATTGTCAAAAACAATTGTGGTGCGTTACTTTTTTAAACTCTAAACATTTCCTAAATAACGAAATATGAAGTTATTTGTGGAGTAATGCTGTCTGGATGACAGCAGACGGACCGCTCGTAAAATATACGACAGGTCCGGACCACACGTAGATTTTGTTCGTATCTGAAAAAAATCGTAGGATACGTGAACATTGTTGAATGCCACATATGCTCCTAAATCACTCGTAAGCACAGTTTAAGCACAAATCTGTGCGTACGAACGGTTTGTGCATGAGGCCCAAAGTTTCTATTTATTTAATAAAAACAAAACAAGAGCTGATGCGGCAACAAAAATATTTGGAAGAAAGAAACTATGGAGGAACAGAATGTGACAGGCTGGGAAGTACAAGAATCTAAACAGAACGAAATACAGATTCCCACAGTATCCCCCACTCAAGGGAAGGCACCTGACATCCCAAAGTAAACTATATGTAGCTTGGGTGGGTGGAGAGAGGAAACAACAGGACTGTGGACTAGGGGATGAACGAGTACATAATTTTTAACCTCGACATTAACATAAAAAAACTCGAGCGGCGCTCGAGTAGCCGATGACGTCACAGTGTCTTATGATGCAAAATAAATAAATAAATATAAATGCATAAAAAACGTCTTTACAAAAAGAAAAAAAAGACCAACAAAACATTGGGAGCATTATGCTCCTATCATTTATCATACTGCAGATAAGTCACAGGAAAAACAAAACTATTAGTTATTAATAGTAATATTAAAAGTGAAAGTAAGGCCCCATTTGTTTTTAAGTTTCGGTTCAGCGGCTGAACCAAAACTTAAAAACAAATGGGGCCACAGCCACACCGTACCACCGCCTGCAGTGCTGTGCAATTTAGGTTTACTTTTAGAGATTGTGTTTATAGGTTTTTAATAGCTAGAGAGATGAATATTTGCTGCTTTTTGTTTGTGAAACGAGAGAGAAGACGCCGTTTCGGCCGTGTTATATATGTGACCTGCAATGCAACACTGCCCCCTGCTGTCACAATCTACTACGGTGTTCAAAGAACAGAAAATCTACAGGATGATTCAATGAGTAGCGCAATTTATAAAATTATAAACTGTTTTACCTTTTTGACAAGACGGCCTGCTCCATTAACATCCGTGCGCACACAGGAATCCATTTTGTAGCGTCTACTAAAAGCTAAAAGCTACCTTGCGCGCTGTGAAATGTGACGTAGGCCTACTATGGGTACCCGAGGTGGACAAAAAAGCCTCGATAGAAGTCAAAGCACTCGATCTGTCGAAAACGCGGGTACTCTGTTAATGCACTACTGTGGACACAAGGGGAAAAACAAGTACCAAAGAACAGAAAACCGACAGGGTCAGAACCTGGGAACCAAAATACAAAAAGAAAAAAACACCAACCCAAAGTGTTCAGGTGGATGACCAGGAGACCCTCCAGAGTGGTACAGGTATTCAGGCAAGTGGCCTAGAGACCATCCAGAATGGGAAAGGAGCTCTGGCAAGTGATTCGGTGACCATGCCGAATGAGGCAAGAGTTCCAGCAGGTGCCAGGAGACCCTCTCCTGGACACCTGGACCTTCTCCTAATAAGGGGGACGAGAGTTGAATATGTCATGGAGAAGACTGCAGATGCAGGCAGAAAAAAACACTGGGGGGTCTGAGGCAGCAAGCAGACAAATCACAAGAGCCGCCAATATTGACATGTAAGAAGAGGGTGCTGCAGATGTTGACACATGGGAGGACATTGGAGGAGGGTACTACAGATGTTGACACATCAGAGGACATCGGAGGAAGGTACTACAGATGTTGACACATCGGAGGAGGTTGCTACAGATGTTGACACATCAGAGGAGGGTACTACAGATGTCGACACATCAGAGAAGGGTGCTACTGATGACACATTGGAGGAGGGTACAGATGTTGACACATCGGAGGAGGGTGCTACAGATGTTGACACATCGGAGGTGGGTGCTACTGATCAATCAATCAGTCAATCAACTTTATTTGTATAGCACATTTCAAAAACCATAAGGTCAACCAAAGTGCTGTACAGTACAATGACATAAAAGACAAGTCAATTAAAATGATAAAAACATACAAATCATACAAAAAATAAAAATACATGTACCAGTCTTTCTACAGGTGTGTTAAAAGGCCATAAGAATAAGATCATGTGTTAAAAGGCCAAGGCATAAAAGTGTGTTTTTAAAAGAGATTTAAAAACAGGAAGAGAGGAGGCCTGTCTGACACTAAATGGTAAGTTGTTCCACAACCTGGGAGCAACGACAGAAAATGCTCTATCACCTCTGAGCTTCAGCCTAGTTTTGGGGACTGTCAGCTTTAACTGATCAGCAATGTTGACACATCGGAGGAGGGTGCTACAGATTTTGATACATCGGATGAGGGGTCTACAGATGTTGACACAACGGAGTAGGGTGCTACAGATGTTGACATATTTGAGGAGGGTGCTACAGATGTTAACACATTGGAAGAGGGTACTGCAGATGTCGATACATCAGAGAAGGGTGCTACAGATGTCGATACATCGGAGGAGGGTGCTACATATGTTGACACATCGGAGAAGGGTGCTACAGATGTTGATACATTGGAAGAGGGTTCTGCAGATGTTGATACATCGGAGGAGGGTGCTACAGACACATCGGAGGAGGATGCTGCAGATGTTGACACAATGGAGGAGGGTGCTGCAGATGTCGACACATCGGAGGAGGGTGCTACAGATGTCGACACATCGGAGGAGGGTGCTACAGATGTTGACACATCGGAGGAGGGTGCTACAGATGTTGACACATCGGAGGAGGGTGCTACAGATGTTGACACATTGGAGGAGGGTGCTACAGATGTCGACACATTGGAGGAGGGTGCTACAGATGTTGACACATTGGAGGAGGGTGCTACAGATGTTGACACATTGGAGGAGGGTGCTACAGATGTCGATACATCAGAGGAGGGTGCTACAGATGTTGACACATTGGAGGAGGGTGCTAAAGATGTTGACACATTGGAGGAGGGTGCTGCAGATGTCGCTACATCGGAGGAGGGTTCTGCAGATGTTGATACATTGGAGGAGGGTACTACAGATGTTGATACATTGGAGGAGGGTGCTACAGATGTCACCACATCGGAGGAGGGTGATGCATATATTGACACATTGGAGGAGTGAAATATGAGTGTTTGGTATTAAATGTTCACTGACTAATGTTTATCAATTTTTATGTTGAGTTAATGTTTAATGCAACACTTGTGAGAGAAAACATTTTAGTTTAGTGTCAAGATGTATTCATTAAAGCCTTGAAGTGGGGGGTTTTGTGCGGCTTTGCTTCAAAGGCCCGGAGTTTCTTTGAATGATAAAAGGGCCCATCCTTCTTGGAAAAACTAGTCTTTGATGAATGGTTGCATATCGCCCATCTCACTTCAAGCCTTGCAGTTCTTCTGAAAGGGAGTGAGGTACACAATGTGTTTCCATGCATCTCACAGCCAAGTATGTAAGATTTTGATGAGTTGCAGTTTTCAGTTAAGGGCAAACTGACCCGTGCCTAGTACCACTTTACTCTGAAAAAACAAGTTTGAGTGAAGTCATTGCACCCCACAAGGTATAAATTTGGAGCTCGGATGAACACATTTGAGAGTCTGCCGTGATCACGATCCAGATGCTCGGCTACGTTGATGTATATTCCCGCCAAAACTGTGACGGCTCTCCCAGATGTGTCAAAAGGTGAGGGATAATAATTTTACATCAATGCCTAAGTGTGTGTATGTAAACTTTACTGTAACGAGATTAAACAGACACTTTGATCTTAGCAGGAAAACTGTTTGTATGTTTGACTTGTATGTTTTTACTTGTCCTTTTTCCGTCACAGTTTTCTTTAATAAATTACATCATTATTGTTAAGGGAATCTGTGTTTGTTTTCTTCCAAACCAGTGTGTGTGTACCTACCTTTCACAAACTTGACAAATGATTTAAACTATGATAAAACATTAACCATTTGGGTTGATCTGAAATATCATAAAACATTATGGCATTGCGAGCAAGGTGAGATGACGGGATGCACACCGTGCGGTTTTGGAAAAAAAAGGAAAAGTGTGCTATGTTTTTGTGTAACGGGTGAGAGTCCTGTATGTTTTGGGAAACAGGGATGTGAAGTCCCGGTTCCGTTCCTGCCAGTGTGCAGCAGTGAAAAGTGAGAGCTGATAAGAAGTATGAGTCCCTGTCAGCAATTTATGTCCTGTCGTGTTTCTGACCAGCGTTTCGGGGGACGCCCTAAAGCAGTGCTCAGAAAACACAGATGCGTAACAGCTGCCAAAGCAAGCAACCTTAAAGAGAAGGAAAAATAGCAGAAAGTAACAGAAGATTTTGTGCCAGTGTTGAAAGCTAGAAACCCTTGTTGAATCAGCTGTGAGTTTTGCAACAATTCATTAAGCCCTGAAGAAGTTAGATGACTTATTTGTTAGCTTTATCAGTTGAAGTTAAAAAGTTTGGTGGTTTATTTTATTTATTTTTATTTTTTTATTTTGATTTTGACAGCCCAGTTGAAGTAAAAAAAAAGTCTGTTAATTTCAGCTGGAGTGTTGAAGTTAAAGAGACAGGCAAAGGAGAGCATGAGGAGATGTGAGCGGAGTGGTCCCGGCTCCCTCTGTCCGGTTATGTGTGTGAGCAGCAGCAGCGGGGAGTGACAGCCCCTGTCTTATCTGTTGTGAGTAAGGTTGTTTACAAGAGACTGAGATAAGCTTTGTTCTGAAAAAGGAAGGAGAAAAATGTGAGTGTGTTTTGGTTGCTAAGTTAGGTTAGCCGGAGTGAAGGACGCATGAGGAAATTGGTTGAAAATTGAAAAGTAGGAATAAAGGAGGAGCATAACTATTTAACAGTTCTGAAACAGGGAGGAAAAGAAAAAGAAAGTGTGTACGAGTTGTTGTATTTGGAGGTGGGAGAGAGCGCAGCGGTGCGGCAGCAGCTCTTTCTACCTCCGTTGTAAGTAAGGTCACTGAGCTAGGTGACGATGGAAAACTCAGTGAATGTTGGGTTGGTGAATGAAAGTGGAGGAAAAATTAACAGAGTGAAAAAAGAGAGAGTGGTTGAGGGAGCAACTCGCATGTGTGTGTGTGTGTGGAGTATGTGCGTGTGTACAACAGCTTCCGTTCCCTCTGTTGTGAGTAAAAACGTAAAAAGACGAAGGTCAGCCTGTAATGGACGTGGTGAGACATCACAACAGTCTGACTTAGATTTAAAAGTTGATAATGGAGAAACAAAAGGAGATGTTGAAAACTGAAGAGGGGAGACTGGGGGAGTTGTTGTTGAAGGAACGGAGGTTCAGGAGACGGTCCTTGTTTGATGTTTTTTTTTATATGCAGAGTCTGCTCCATCTCCAGAACAGAGAGGAGACGACAGAAGATGTGAAAGAACAGAGAGAGGGAGAGACAAAGAGAGTGAGGAACAGATGGAGAGGTTAAAAGGTGCTGGTGGTGTTCTAAGAAGGCTGCAGGAGATATTTTTGTTTTTCTTTTTTATGTAGCGTTTGCCTTATTTCCAGAATAGGGAGGAAATGTCAGCTCTGAGGAGGAAAAAATAACAAAAAAAAGAGTGTTGGTTTTCATGCTTATTTTTGATTTAAAGAAATAATAGGGTTTTTAAGTTTTTTTTTCCTCCTCCAAGGTTAAAGAATGAACCTTTGTTACGACCCGGCTCAGCCAGGAGAAGGGGAGGCAACATTAAAAACCTAGATGGAACAAGGTTGAATAAAAGTAACAATTTTAATTAGTCAGCTTAAAATAAAATGTAAACTTTAACAAAAGGAGGGGTACCAATTACAACAAATCTTTACCATCAAGTCCATAACAAAATTAAAGTGAACCAATTGAATGAATACTCAACACCAACTTTACCAAGAGTCAAAACAAAAGTAATAATAATAATAATAATAATAATTAATTCAATTTATAACGCACTTTTCATTACTGAAAATCTCAAAGTAAACACGTAAGCCTTCTAACTTTCTTAAGGGTTTACAAACAACAACTACAAACAGCAACAGTAGGAGTTAACTGTAGGCCAAGTCCAAAGCCAAACAATTCAGGTCAGGAGACCAAAGTTCACGGACACAGAAGTCCATACAAGAGGCGAGCTGCTCTAAACAACAGCCACCCTGAATGGCAGGAGAACTGGGTTTAAATAAGTAGGCCTCTTCTGTGGTTGGAGGAGCAGGAGGTGAAGAAGCCAACCAGGATGCAGATTGATGTCCATTGGGGAGGATTCAGGAAGTGAAGCAGCCAATCCCAGATGGACCACAGCACAGCTGAGTCAGCAAACAACCTGCAAACACACTGCTCAACCAAATGGCCTCAGGCCATAACATAAAACAACATACAAGGCCACTGGCCGTAACACCTCCCCCGTTAAAATACAGAATACAGAAACAATTACACTAATGCCATTCTATTTTACAAATGCATTCTAGATAATGCATCAGCAAAGATGTTGGCTGCACCCTTTTTGTGTCTGATGTCAAGATTGTAGTCCTGTACAATTAAGGCCCAGCGCATTAGTCTTTGATTTTGATTGTACATGCGCGAGAGAAAAACGAGTGGATTGTGGTCGGTGTACACTACAATGGGAGAGGGACTAGATCTCAGATACACTTCAAAGTGCTGAAGTGCCAGAAGCAAAGCCAAAGCTTCCTTCTCAATGGTGGAGTAATTTAGCTGATTTCTGTTAAATTTACGTGAAAAATAGCAAACGGGATGATCAGCTCCATTTTTACTTTCCTGTAATAAAACAGCTCCAGCTCCCACTGCACTGGCATCCACATCAAGTTTAAATGGTCGCGTCATGTCTGGGGCAGAAAGCACAGGTGCATGACACAATAGAGATTTCACATTTTCAAATGAGTGCTGACACTCGGGGGTCCAGGTAAAGTCAATTTTTGGACTCAAAAGACATGTCAAAGGATGCACAATGGTTGAAAAATTACGGCAGAAGTTTCTATAATAACTAGCCATTCCAAGAAAGCATCTCAGAGCTTTTCTAGTGTGAGGCACAGGAAACTCAACAATGGCAGAAATTTTTGCCTCCATAGGACACACTCGTCCTTGGCCAACCTGTCTACCAAGATAGATGACAGTAGCCTTTCCAAAGTCACACTTAGCAAGGTTCAAAGTTAGAGAAGTTTCTGCAAGTCGTGTGAACACTTAGTTTAAAACTGTCATGTGTTCCTCCCAAGTTGAGGTATACACAATGAGGTCATCCAAATATGCATTGCAGTTGGTTACCCCAGACAAGACAGTGTTAACTAGACGCTGAAATGTTGCAGGAGCGTTGCACATGCCAAACGCCATTACATTGTACTGTAAAAATGTGTCTGGTGTAACAAAAGCAGAGATTTCTGAAGCTCGCTTGGTAAGTGGTACTTGCCAATATCCTTTTAGTAAATCTAACTTGCTCACAAATTGGGGATTGCTGATTGTATCCACACAATCTTCAATTCTGGGGAGTGGATACGAGTCTGTGACTGTCACAGAATTTACCTTTTGAAAATCTGTAATGAAACGAGGATAGCCATCTGGTTTAATTTCTAACAAACATGGAGAACTCCAAGAACTGGAACTGTGTTTTGCAAACCCATGTTACAACATATATTCTGTTTCATGTTTCATTAGAGCTCTTTTGACTGGGTTTAGTCGATAAGGATGTTGTTTGATGGGCTTAGCACCAGCAACATCAATGTCATGCTCAAGCACTGTGGTACAGGTTGGCACATCCTTAAACAAGCACTGAAAATTGTCTATCAGAGATAGCATATCCTTTTGTTGATCCTCTGTTAAATGTTTCAGATTGTTAGGCAACACCTTCAACATTTCAGAGTTTGACAGACGAGGGCTCTGGTTGTAGATGGGACACAAGATCAGACCATCTCCTTCAGGATCAGATTTAAAGTCATTTGTCACTATTAATGCTGAGCTACCACTGGGTTGTGCTACAGCATTGTCTAAGTTGATGGATTTAGACGTGTCAGGAGAGAAATATGGTTTTAACATGTTTATGTGGCACACTCTGGACTTTCTTCTTCTGTCAGGAGTATTGATCACATAATCAGTTCCACTTAACTGCTCATGAACTTCATATGGTCCTGAAAACTTGGCAGAAAGTGCAGAGCCAAGTACAGGCAGCAAAGCAAGAACCTTGTCACCAGACTTAAAGTGTCTTGTGACAGCTGAACGATCATAATGTTGCTTCATAGACTTTTGTGAAGTACAAAGGGACTCTCTAGCAAAGGCACGTGAGTGGTGTAGCCTCTCACGAAACCTGGAAACATAATCCAAAATATTTTCTTTAGAGGATGTTTTGGAGTTTAAAAGTTTCTCTTTGAGAACTTTCAGGGGACTTCTAAGTGTATGTCCAAACACTAATTCAGCTGGACTGAATCCTAAAGATTCTTGAATACTTTCTCTAGTTGCAAACAGCAAAAAAGGTATTCCTTCATCCCAGTTTTTCTCAGCCTCAATGCAGTATTTTCTTAGCATAGACTTTAATGTCTGATGCCAACGCTCCAGAACACCTTGAGACTCAGGATTAGCACTGGAAACAGCATGCTGTATATTTAACTCATTGAGAACTTGTCTAAAAAGTTTGGACTGAAAGTTTGTACCTTGGTCAGTTTATATGGTTTTAGGGAGGCCAAAGGTAGAGAAAAATTTTGTCATTGCTTTGACAACTGAGCTGGAAGTAATTTTTCGTAGTGGGATGGCCTCAGGGTAACGAGTTGAAGCACATATTAATGTAAGCAAAAACTGATTTCCAGCTTTTGTGCGAGGTAGTGGTCCAACACAATCTATTATAATGCGTTCAAAAGGTTCTCCCACAGCAGGAATTGGTTGTAGTGGACAATAGGGTATAGGTTGGTTAGGTTTTCCAGCCATCTGGCAGACATGACAATTGCGTCAAAACTGAGTTACATCTGTTTTTAACCCAGGCCACTAAAAATGTTTGAGAATGAGCTGATATGTTTTTGTTACACCTAAATGTCCTGACCACTGACTTTCATGGGCCAAAGACAAAATTTGTTTCCGATAAACTGAAGGTACTACTATCTGTTCAACTATATTCCAATCAGAATCAGGTAAAACAACTGGACACCACTTACGAAGGACTCCATCATTAATGAAGAAAGCCATTGACTTATCTCTAGCTCTATCTGCACTTACCACCCCTGCAAAACATTTTTGCAGTGTTGGGTCAGTCTTCTGGGCAGCACACAGGCGGGCACAAGTGATTGGCAGCAACGGATCAGAGGACCGTAGGACATCCTGTTTGTTTTGTGCAGGAACAGCAGGATCTACACAATCTGAAAAAACTGACATAAGTAAGGTGTCAGACAAGTCAATGTCATCATTTTCAGATTTTTTCTTTAGCTTTTGAGCACGAGTAAGAACACAAGTAGGCTTGTTTACGTGACCGGGTTCTTCATGTGGTTCTAAGCTTTTTAGTTCATCTAATACCTCTAACGTAGGAGTTACTTTTCCACCTGCAATATCATTGCCTAGCAGTAAAGCAACACCTTTAATGGGTAATGCTGGGCAAACAGCAATAGGGAAAACACCAGAGATTAGCTCTGATTGTAAATGAACTAAATGCACAGGCCTTGGAACATAGCGCATTCCAACACCCTGAATAATAGCACTATATCCACATGAAGACTGGTTAGAGAATGGCAAAGTTTCAGCTAGAATAACCGATTGAGAACCACCCGTATGACGCAAAATACGAACTGGACACTGATCTGTAGGGTTTCCAGTGAGGGAAACTAACCCATCCAACAAAAATGGTTCAAAACAAGGATCAGGTTTGCAGTCAACATCCTTTTTTCCAATATTTGGCTTACTCTTAATGAAACCCACACCTTTTGGTTGAGATTGTACATTTTGTGTATTTCGCTTCAAAGCTAAACAGTTAGCAATAACATGTCCTTTCTTACGACAATAGAAACATTCTTTATAATCCTTTTGCTGTACTATTTTAGTTTTATCACTCATTTGCTTAACAGAAAGGTTTTTAGTTGGAACAAACTGAAAAACAGTTTTTGTGTGTAAGCACATATTCATCAACTAGAACAGCAGCAGAAGACAGTGGCCCTCATGCACGAAAATGTTCGTATTTTTATCCTAAATTTCTCCTACTTTTGTTCGTACGAAGCGTTCGTACGAACATGCCACGTCAGATCCAACAAAGTCTTCTATCGTCAGGAAATGTGTGTATATGAGCTGTGTAAATAATGATGAATCCCACCTGTTCTATTCACCTGCTCGTGCACGCGAGAGGTTATTTACATAATTCCCACCCCTCAAAACACCATATAAGGATATAGTTTCCTGCCACCGCGAGCAGGAAGTGTCCATTCATTCCGGCTTTTATGCGTCAGAAAACACACAAACGCGTTTGGCGAATTAAAATTGACTCGCCTTTGATCATAGTGTCAGCCCCGGATCTGAGCGCAGACCCACACAGAATACAGATGACATCAGTGAGCGCCCACAGTCAACAGGCAGTTTATATTAAAAATGACATGAAACAACTGTATAAGCTGGTTTCGCTTTTTTCTCCCCTGTCTCTGCAGCGGCGCTGTGTGTGTGTGTGTGTGTGTGCCGACAGTGGCACGGGGTGGCACGACAGTGGCGCGGGGTGGGGGGGCCGTGCCGACAGTGGCGCGTGGCGTGGTGGCGCGGGGCGCGTTGCGTGGCACACGGTGGTCGACATGAGTGGCGCGGGGGGGGCGCGTGGCGTGGTTGCGCGGGCGCGTTGCGTGGCACACGGTGGTCGACATGAGTTGCGCGGGGTGGGGGCGCGTGGCGTGGTTGCGCGGGCGCGTTGCGTGGCACACGGTGGTCGACATGAGTGGCGCGGGGGGTCACGCGCGGGTGGCGCAAGGTGGTGGACGTGGGGGGGGGGGTGTTGAAGCCGCTTTAATTAAACCAATATGTGTGGTTGCATTTAATTGTTTTTAAACTCAAAATATTTTCTAAATAACGAAATATAAAGTTATTAGTGGAGAAAAGGCCGTCTGGATGACAGCGGACCGACTCCTCGTAAAATATACGACAGGTCGGGAGCACACGTAAATTTTGTTCGTATCTGAAAAAAATCCTAGGATACGAAAACATTGTTGGATGCCACGAATGATCCTAAATCACTCGTACGCACAGTATAAGAACAAATCTGTGCGTACGAACGGTTCGTGCATGAGGGCCAATGATTCAACTTTTTGTTCATTCAAGTGCATTACAATATGTTCTGGTAAACAATTTTTGAACTCTTCCAACAACATTAACTCTCTTAAGTTATCAAAGTTGGTGACCTTTCTTGAACAGCACCATCTATCGAAGATAATTCCTTTTTCTCTGGCAAACTCAACATAGGTCTGACTGGGACTTTTCTTAGGGCAAGAAGAGGTGAAACGACGATCACGATGGGGTTTGCTTCTTTAGCATTTAGCCTAGCTACCTCCTTCGATGTTAACGGAACCAACTGGAAAATTAGACTTTTGCCAAACCCCGTGGGGAGTAAGGCCACGACGTCTTTGCCAGCAATAAAATGTATTAAACATTCTTCTTGCTCCGACTTTAACATTTCAATATTTGGAAGGCTTCTTAACACAGACTGAATAGCTTCCTTCACTTCTTCCGCTGCCATTGTTAAAAAAAAACTACAGACAGATAACTGCGCATGAAATTGACGTCGTTCAAAACTCCGCCTTCTGTTCTCTGATTGGTCCGGCCAAAAATCTGCCAGCGAAATCCTTCTCTATGGGCGAAGTCCCAGACGGAGCAGTGAAGGGAAAGTAGAATTGAGTGGAGCTGCGTGGGAAGGCGAGGGCCAGGCTACTATTTTTGCTTTGTTTAAGCAAATGCACACATTTTTACATTGTGTTCAGGGGCCTCATGTACAAAGACTTGCGTGGATTTCTTACTGAAAAGAGCCGCACGGTCAAATCCAGAAATCTGCCTACGCACAAAAAAATCCAGATGTATCTAACTGTGCATACGCCGGTATCCACGCACATTGCTTTTGTACATCACAATCAACGTGGAATTGAGCGCACATGAGAGAGTGGCCGACTCCGCCTTTGACACGCCTCCATATAAATATGCAAATTCATTTAAATATGCCCTGCACGTTAGGAATGTCGTCTTTGCTCTATTGCAAATCATGTCGAAACGTGGAAAAAAGAGGAACTTCACGGACTGTGGACTGGAGACACTTCTGAGTGACGTAGAGAGACACAGAAAAAGGTTTTGTTTGGCCCGCTCAGCGCACAACAAACCGTCCACTTTTAAATGAGAAGTTGACCAAGCTATTCTAACATGCCTAAATAGGTCAGTGGGTAGCGTGCCCGCCTTATGTCCCAAAGATCATGAGTTCAAATCCAGCATGGTACAACGTTTTTCTTTTTTATTTATTCATTCCAGATTTAAAGACCACAAGAAAACTATTTAGAATGAACAACCTGAAATGATACAATACCTGAAATGAAGGCAAAAGAGGATTTCTTGTGGGTTTTTTTAAAATAGTTTTCTTGTGTTCTTTAAATCTGGAATGAATTAAAAAAAAGACAAACGTTGTTTTCATTTAAATATACCCTGCAACAGCGGAATGTCGTCTTGTCCCATCATGCATCACGTTCTTCAACTGCTAAAACAGCTAAAAATGAACAGAAAACAAGAATTTAAGCTGTGCAGAACTATTCAGTCTTTCTGTTTATTATATTTTTTGCAGGTTATATTCTAATTGCGTCCATGTGGATGTAATAATTGTCAATCATGTGTGTTTGGGTGGAAATAATCATTATTTCCCCTTCATGAACAGTTTCCAGAATCACCTGTAAGTGTCGCCAAAGGAACACAAACCACAGAAACGTGCGTGCGCCTGCTCTGGAGCTGGCGTGGAAATGTACTTGGATGCGCACATATTCACGTTCAGTTCAGTTTTGATACATACGGGGTTTTGCGTGGATAGTGACGTACGCACGGTTTTTGTGCGCACGCACGGTTGATACATGAGGCCCCTGGACTTTATGTTTACACCTTGAAATGCAAATGTGTACATTTTCCTTTCAATTTTTAAAACTTGGAAGGGATTAATTTTAAACGCTGCTGTTTTGTAGACTGTTTTTATAAACTGTTTTTGAGCTGCACCTTAATTTTATATAAAAATATTGAAGTTCTCAAGATCTTGTTTCATGACTTTGTAAACACATCTTTCAGAATACTTTAAAAAATAATTTTTAACATATAAATAGTATTGTGCAAGTATTGTTAAGCAAACATACAAATGTAACCTAACAATTACAATGACAACATGGTATTAGTTTTAGAAATTCAAAAATTTAACTTAAATGATAAACTAAACTGTAAACTAGAAGTAAATAACAAGTGCATTGGGAGTATATGAAAAAGTGTACTAGTGGTATACTTTAAGTATACTGTAATAAACTAAAGTATGAACTAGAAGTATATAACAAGTGCATTTGGAGTATAAAGAAAAGTATACTGGTGGTATACTTTAAGTGTACTTCAATAAACTAAAATATGAACTTTAAGTACACTATAAGTACATTGGAAGTCTAATTAAAAGTGGACTACTAGTATACTTTAAGTATATACTTTAAACTTAAAATGGGCCAATTTAGTCCCAAAAAAGTATATTGTAAGTAAACTGTGAGTATACTTAAAAGTACACTTAGAGACATATACTTTTATATACTTTAGTATACTTAACAACATTTACTTAAAGTATACTTCTTTTTGGTAAGGGTAGAGCTCATGCTGCAGTAAGGAGTGGCTTGTTTTTCAGAGCCTAAGAGTAAAACTCTGAGCAAGACATTTCATAATTTAGATTGGCAATGAGCTCATTTCTAATTAGTTCAGAAGAACATTTGTTTCACAAATCTGGGAGTGACAATGGACCTTTCCATGAAACTCAACAGCCATGTAAATATGATCGTTAAATCCTGTTTTTTTTCCCAGCTGAGGCGACTGTCTAAGCTGAAGCCCATATTATCAAAAAATAACCTGGAGACAGTAATACACACATTTGTAACATCTAGGCTTGATTACTGCAATTCACTTATGTTTGGTATTCACTCCTGTTTGGTACCATTGCACGATTACAACTGGTCCAGAACGCAGCAGCCTGATTTTTAACCAGTACACGCAAAAGATAGCACATTACACCAATCTTGGCCTCCCTGCACTGGTTCATCTTCGAATCCAGTTCAAAATTTTCATGTACGTCTACAAATCACTGAACAGTCTCGCCCCCGCCCATCTCTCTGATTTGATACACCCATATGTCCCTCCACGTGCTTTGAGGTCAGAGGAGCAGGTACTTTTAAGAGTTCCAGGGACTCGTCTTAAATGCAGAGGTGACAGGGCCTTCGCTGTAGCAGGACCAAGACTTTGGAATGATTTACCCCTGCTTGTCAGACAGGCCCCCTCCCTCTTGGTTTTCAAATCCCATTTAAAGACCCATTACTATTCTGTTGCTTTCAACACCAGCTGATCTGTGTTTGGACGTTTTATTTATGATCTGCAATGTTTTTATGTCTTTTGTTTTGTACTTCATTGAGTGTGTTGCCTGTTGTTTGTTTGTTTGTCCAGCACTTTGGTTTGGCCTTGTCGCTGATTAAAGTGCTTTAAATAAAATGGTATGGCATGGTATGGTAACATTTGTTTCACACATCAGCCCACTTATTTTTCATGAGAGAAAATCATTTCCACAAATCCAGTGGAAGATGGGATGAAGACAAACAGCTGCCTGAAGACTTGATCCACCTCTCTGCGGTTTTCTTGGACTGCCACCTTCTCCTGAAATTCTGTGGTGAGGAGCTGCTGTCACACATTCCTCATGAAGCTCATCCATAGACATGCTCAGTCTGTCAAAAGGAGTTAAAAGTTTTATGATCTGAGTTCACCATAGGCACATAGGTCATGTATGTATCAATGGGAACAAATATTTTATCTTTAGAATTTTGAATCATATCCTAACTACCTTTTGAAATTACTTTAATACATCATATATTGTATAAACTGTTTATTTTTTTAAAGATGTGTAGACGTATGCATATGTTTGTATACTGTAAAGTAAGTTTGATCATGTATTTATTTGTACATATCAGGTGTATCCATTTGTATATAACTATCATTAATAAAACATGGTTCATATTCACCTTGTTTGAGGCATCGATGTGAAGAGAGAATGGAAATGTTCTGCTTCCACTTTTCAATTTTTGGACAACTTCCATCATATTCTGTTATCATTATTTTAGTAATACAAGTTCATAATATAAATAGAATCAAGCTCTTTTTTTAGTACCAGTTCTCTTAAATATGCCTAATATTAAAGGTCCTAATGCACCTTAGCATATAGAGCATTTCACCATGTAAATGTACCTTAAAATGTTGGGAACAATATTTTTACAAAAATGTTTCAAGACTCATTCCTTCTCTCTGCTTTCCAACATATTTACATCAGAGGAGCCAGTCTTGAACACTTGAAGAGTAAAAATAAGTCTCACAGACTTTCTAAACCATGGGTAAAAAAAGGCATAAATTAGTGGGTTGAGAAAGGAGTTAAAGTATAACAGACACCAAACAAAAACCACAGAAGAAGTGTTGATTGAACTGTTCTGACCTGCAAGTATTACACAGAAATATGGACAAAGACAAAAAATAAACACAAGTACAACAACCCCAAGAGTCCTGGCTGCTTTAATCTCTGACTTCTTAGCAGTTACTTTCCCTGGATGTTTGTGTTTGATAGCTGCATGTTGAGTGTGAATGGCCCGAACCTGAGACAAAACCACAATAAAGACTCTCATATACAGAACTATGACAACAGTAATGGGAATAACAAAAGTAAAACAAAGACTAGAAACTTGTTCTTCAAAGTCCACATTAAACACACATTCTCCAAAACAAGTATTAAATCTGCCTGGATGTTTCAAGTTTTCCTTAAATATAACAACAGCATAACAGATTGACGAGGTCCAACACAGTGAAACACAAACATGAACTTTCTTTGTAGTAACTTTGCTGGTGTAGAGAAGAGGATCACAAATGGCTACATATCGATCAATTGAAATGAGCACCATGTTTCCTATTGAAGCAGATGTTATAATTATGTCTAAAACCACGAACAGAACACACATTAGATCACCAAAATACCAACAACCATCTAAAAGCAAAATTGGAAATAAAAAAAGGAGGCCAACAAAAAAATCTGAGACAGCCAAAGAGAGCACGAGGAAGTTCGTTGTGGTGTGAAGCTGCCTGCAGATAAAAAAGGGAAATATTTATCCTCAA
>JBBPBX010052881.1:0-13732 GCA_038048925.1 Garcialebias charrua
TACTTAAAATAACCAGTTTATATTGACCATGATTGTCTACAACAGGGGTGTCAAACTCACTTACAAAAGGGGCCAAAATTAAAACCTTTTTAATAATAATAATAATAATAATAATAATAATAATAATAATAATAATAATAATAATGTCTATTCCTGTCATCTGCATATGTTCCCATACACAGACGAAATTCGTCTCTGCATTTAACCCAACCACCTACCAGGTGGTGCAGTGAGCAGCCCGAAAGCGCCCGGGGAGCTGGAGAAATAGGTGTGCATTCATAGACACCCCAAGCTGGGTAGTGGCCGGGGCGCGAACCCGCGACCTTCGGATCTGTAGTCAAAAGCCCTGCCACTAGACCATCTTGGCTCCCTTCAAACTAAGGGCCGGTTTTTGAACCTACATCAACTCAAGTTATAGATATCAAACATATTTTCTTGGTTGCAGGTTCCTCAACAAAAGTTTGAATGGTCTCACTTGACGTTCTACGCTTCACTTTTGACATCATAATCAAAGGTTACTGAAAAAAATTAAAGTGATAAAAGTAATTTAAATTTAAAATATCATCTTGGGGGCCAGAAAAGATGCCCAGAAGGGCCACATGGTCTCCGGGCCTTGAGTTTGACACACATGATCCACAATAAAAACATGAAAATGCAAGAAGATCGATACGTTTTATAGGCACTGTACAGAATATTCATATATTGGTGCACAGTCTTGTGACTTCCCGTATTGACTACTGCAACTCCCTTCTCTACGGCCTCCCCAACAAATCTCTCCACAAGTTACAGATGGTCCAGAACTCAGCTGCCCGTGTCATCACTCAAACCTCCTACTATAACCACATCACTCCTGTCCTGCAGCAGCTCCACTGGCTCCCGGTTAAATCACGCATCATCTTCAAAATTCTACTCCTCACGTTCAAAGCTATCCACAACCTTGCCCCTCCTTATCTATCTGACCTCCTACAAATCTCCATCCCATCACGCTCTCTCAGGTCCTCCTCTTCACTACAACTCCATGTACCCTCTGCCCGCCTCTCCACCATGGGGAGCAGGGCCTTCACCTGCTCTGCCCCTCACCTCTGGAACGCTCTACCGCCCGACCTTCGAAACACCACCTCCCTTTCTCTGTTCAAGACTGCCCTGAAAACACATCTCTTTAGACTAGCTTATCATTAACTTTACTAAATGTATTTTTATCTTCCATTTTATATCCTTTATGTATTTTATATTTCAATTTGTCGCTGATAATGTTTGCTCTGTATTCACTGTGTTGGTTTGTTAAGTGTCCTTGGGTGTCATGAAAGGCGCTTTTAAATAAAATGATTATTATTATTATATATTTGTTATTAGTATGCATTGCTTTATTGTTTTATTTTAAATACAATACAATACAACTTTATTTGTAAAGCGCTTTAAAACACCGCCGTTGGCCAAAGTGCTGTACACTAACACATACAACTAAAGCTATAAACCCAACAGATATCATAAAAGTAATGAGCTACCAAATCAAACAGTAAAAACATACTTTAAAGTTTAAATATATTTTTACTTATTATGTACAGGAAGAGAGTCAGCTTGTTGTTTAAAACACTCTTTAAAAGGGATTTTGTTCCAGAGGACAACTGTCACCGTCAGAACCAAGCGTCAGGGACAATTTCATTAGCAAACTGGAGAGATACCAGGGACAGATTTAAGGACTTCCTAAATAAGAATAGTACACATCTCTTTCTCTCTCATGGCAATCTGACGTTAACTTTCCAATTTCACAGCAACCAATCTATCAGGAGAAATGGGAAAGTGCCTCCAGACACAGTGGCAAGATGAAATGCACAGATACTCCAAAGTGGTGCCATGTCTAATCAAACCTTCACTTAGTTAAAAAAAAAAAAAAGTGTGAACCATGACATTTGAACAAATGGGTTAATTGCTTTTTAAAAGCTGGCACTTAAACACATTTATTTCTTTTTACGCGTGAAACGTAATGTTCCTGTTAGGGGTTGTCGGGGCCATAAGATTCACTCTAAATGTAAATAAGTGGTGTTTTAAACGTCTGTTAGCTGCACACTTGTTAGAGCAGGAGATAAACGGGATAGCAGGTTCTCCACAGGGGTCAAGTCCCTAATTAACCCAAAAGGCTTTGTCATTTTCTTCTTCTTTCGTGGAAAACAATTCAAGACAAGGAGATATATACGAGTTACTTAAGTCTTCTTCGTCTTCGTTCTTTCTTCATTTTTGGCTGACGTGTGAATATTGGGGAGAGAAAACTGTTCATGAAGTTTTTTAAAGTGACACAACTCAGGATGATGAGAGATTAGAAGATTAGAAGTTACTTTCCTATTTCAGCAAAATGTTGAAATCCCTGTTTTGCGTTTAACTCTGCAGATATTAACCTGGATTTATGTTTTCTTTGCAGAAAAGACAATTTACAAATGGTTAAAAGGTCACGAGCATTAGAGAGTTGCTGCAGGAGAACTGAGGATGTGGGTAGAAGAAGCAGGCCACGATCATTCACATGATTCAGATGAGTCAGATGATTCAGATAATAATAATAATAATAAATTCAATTTATACCGCACTTTTCATTAATAAAAATCTCAAAGTGCAGATCTACAGAAGTGCAGGTTTGGTGTTGTGTAAGTTGTGCTTTAACCTGCTGAGGCACCGTTCCTCAACCTGGGGGAATAATCTAAATTGCATCAGTGCGGCTGAAGCACCATCGCAGCTGAAATTGAGATTGACCAGCAAGATAAGACAAACGGGAAAGATTATTACGGAGAAGTAGATTAGAGTATATAATGCTCAGATAAGTTGACGTGTTTAACCTTCATTTACTTTCCAGAGGAAGTATTTGTCATTTGATGGAGGGAAGAAGAAAAGGAATAAAAATAAAAATAAACAGTTCCTGCTGATGATACCATCTATATGTACATTTTTAACACAGGTTACTTGTAAAAAGCAAAGGTTTTCTTCAATATATAAACTATCTGCTCATTTGTTGCACACGAGTGCACCGTGGGCATGATGATCTGTGTTGGTGAAGCCAGTGCCGGCAGAGCGGGACTCATTTTCAGGCTGGCCCCCTTTAGATCCTGCACACCTGTCCTCCAATCACCCCAGGTGTCTCTCATTGTCAATCACGTCTATTTGATGCCTTGTCCTCTCGTTGTCCGTGGATTATCCTCTTAGTGTCATGTCCTGTCTCCGTCACCTCATCGTATAGATGTAAGTTTCGCTGCCACGTCAGCTGTTGTTTTGTGTAGTTTGAATTTCATTCAACCTTTATTTAGTCAGGTTAATCTCATTGAGCCTCGAGGACTCATTTACAAGAGAGACCTGGCTACAAACTAAAGAATGATGACAACAACAGTAGAATGTCCTTGAACAATCAACAATAGACAAACATAAGAGAGAAATACAGATTTTTTTAACAAAATAAAACAAAGATATCAAAGTAGCAAAACAGACAGATTATAAGGTAGATTTAGAAAATCAGATTAATAATTAATTTAAATTATTAATATCACTTTAATGGTCCTTCGAGTCCCGCCTGCATTTGGGTTCAAACGGCAGATCATGTTAGGAGAGGAGCAAACATCATCCCATATGTTGCTGGTGTATCTGAAAACCTCAGGAGCGTTTTCTCCAAACACAACGTCCTGGTATATTTTAAATCCAGCAGGACCCTCAGACAGAGGCTGGTCCATCCTGAGGACAGAACCCCCAAACCCAAACTGAGCAGTGTGGTGTCTGCAGGTCAGGGCAGTGATGAATGTTCAGACGTCTATATTAAAGAAACTTCACCTCTCCACAGACATGTGGCTCAACACCAGAGAGCAGCTCTTCAAGACAAGAGGTCCTCAAGGGTAAGGGACACTCTGCTGAGGACCAAAAGGTTCATCGACAGAGGCTTTGAGAGGGGGTGAAGGAAGCCATTTTTATTAAATGACAAAATCCAACTTTAAACAGAACAGGCCTCATATTGTTGATGTTTGGGGAAAGCCTAGGATATAGTTGACGCGTCACATAGGGCGCGCGGCCAAAGTGACGCAATTGCGAAGTCCCCGCCCCCGCGCTTTGGCCAGCGCGTTGGTTTCGCGCGTGGTCGTGCACCTCCCAGATTTTGAAGCTCCGCAAGCCTAGCGCGCGCGCCGAATTGATTGACAGGTCGGGTGTGGACCTCACCGACAGCCTTCACGCCAGATTCTGCAGCTGTCTGCGCCGCTGTGGTCGTGGAAACGGCGTCGCGACGCATGGAGGAATGTTTTGTGACACAAAATGTATTAAATTCTCCTTCATTCCTGATCTGGAGTCGGACTTTTCTTTTGTTTTTTCGCCAAAACTCACGTGATCGCTTTCTCCTCCGCTGACT
This sequence comes from Garcialebias charrua, assembly GCA_038048925.1. Lineage (NCBI taxonomy): Eukaryota > Metazoa > Chordata > Actinopteri > Cyprinodontiformes > Rivulidae > Garcialebias > Garcialebias charrua. Next base: position 4,373 of record JBBPBX010052881.1, read on the forward strand.
CCATGCATTAAAACCGCAAATAAAGACAACAGTTCAGCACGCGAGCAGAAAGCTATTTGTTTTTGTTGTGTGACGTCAAACAGTTCTTCTTCTACGGTAGATTTCTTCTTCTACACCCTTTCTTGCAACATATGCACAGGTTTTAGAGGGTACTGCCACCTGCTGGTCAGTAAAAGAACAGCACTTTGCCAAGCGCTGCCGTGCCACACTATAAACGCATGCACAGTGCGCGCGCAGCACGTGCGCTCCAGCTTGCGGACCAAAGCGCGACTATATCCGAGGCTGAACAGCGTGCAGAACTTTAACAAAACCTATTATTATCTTACAGAAAAGAGCTATAAGAATCATAACGAGAGTGCATTACTGTCATCCATCTAATATATTGTTTTCTAAAATGAAACTATTGAAGTTCTATGATCTGGTGGAATATAATATTATTTTATTAATGTATAAAGTACAGAATCAAACACTACCTCTGAATATTCAAAAACATCTTGTAAAGAGGGAAAGCAGTTATAACCTTAAGGGAACTGACATTTTTGTTAAACCACGTTATAAAACAAGTTTTATTAGTAGGTCTACTTTAATACAGGGCATAGGTCTGTGGATTGGTTTGGATAATAATGTTAAAAAGGCTAAGTCTGTGTTTATATTTACGAGAATGATTAAGAGTTAACTCTTGAAAAAATATATATAAAAGGTGAAAATTATAAGTACCATATAATTGTGAATTGTAATAAGTTACAGAATTGGTTCACGGATAATTATTGTTTAAAACTGATTGTTTGAATTGATTTTGTTTAAAAAGGGGCAGATATTATACAATTTTTTCTTCTTCCGCTTCCTTTAATTTTAAATTTGTTTTTTCTTCTTAATATGGTTTTGTAAATATATTTTTTGTGTTTTAAATTTTAAATGATTAAATAAATAAATTAAATAAAAAATATTTAAACTTTCAATAGTTTCATTTCAGCATTAAGCCTGATTCCAGGTCAGTTTTACTCCAGTTCACTCCTTCATGCAGGTGACCCAGACATCTGTGAGACTAACGAGCCTCCGTTGTTCTAGTCTGACCTGCAGCTGAGTCAGTCCACAACCAGGCCTCTCGTGCACATAAAGCTGTGGGCTGCACACGCTTCAGACATGTTTGAACTGATAAAAGCACACGGAGGGGAAGAGAAACATCTTCAGCTTCAGAAGAGAAGTTTTTGTTTTTTAACATTTTTTTGGGGATTTATAATGAACATTCTGCAAAACGTTTGCACTTCATTGTCTTGATTTATTCAGACATTAGCATTTATCAGAATCAAAACTCCACAGTTTGCTTTTGAAGCCTTGTTTATGTGTATTTTGAGAAGGGGGCTCTCTTAGCTGCCTGCAGGGACGTCTTGCAAGGTGTTGGGGACCTCCTGCTTCCAGCTGCACCTCGTCCCTCTGATGGGACGTCCTGCTGAGAAGACGCTGACCTTGAACAGGGCAGCGAGCAGAAAGCAGAGCCGGAAGAAAAAGAGAAGAAAGGGATTGAACAAAACTGTAAGCTTGTGCTTTTACTGGGACCAGTGATGGCGTAGTTACATTGAAAAAGAAACTCAGTTAAGTTACTGATTACTTGATTCGGAAAGTAACTAAGTTAGATTATTAAGTCGCTTTATTAGTTACTTTCAGCAGCTGCTGACAAGAACCCTCTGTCACAATACACTGTACATAAAAAAAATGTATTAATAAAATAATTACTGTAATAAAAAATATTCAAAAAACAAAATGGTCTTTCTTGACTTCATTAAACATAAATACTGTACTTGTTTTTATAAAACATAAAATAGTCTGAGTTCATTAAACATAAATACTTTTTATAAAAAATAAGGTAGTATTTCTTGATTTCAATATCATAAATGAAGGTTGAATGAATAAAGAAATACTTACTTTATATAAAAAATAGTGTCTTTTCAGATTCAGCAGCACCAGTTTTTACACAGAAGGGGGTGTGGGGGGTTCTCAGTAGCCGTGTTTCCATCAAGGTTTCTAGATGCGCATTTTGAAGCATCGCATCAGAAAAGCTGAATGGAAACGGCAAAATTCGAGTTAACTTCCTCTAATTCGCTCAAAAGTTGATACGCTCGCTTGAGGTGGTTTTTGGGGGTTTCGAAACAGAGCTGATGCGCAAAACGACAGATGGAAACAGATTTGCCGACTCAGTTCTGCCGTAGCGAACATTTACGTCATGTGACTGATCAGCTGTTTCCGCTCCGGACAACATGTAACATCGCTAAAACTAGTTGGCATGACAGAATAAATACAACTTGCCCGATAGCAACACATACCTGAAATATTCTCTCCATTTTGACGAGATGTGTGGCCGGGTTCTGTTTTCAACCGCTACTTCCTGTTTACTGTAGACATGCGTAACGCTGACGTCTGACGTAATGACGCTGACGTCTGACGTAATGACGCTGACGTCTGACGTAATGACGCTGACGTCTGACGTAATGACGCTGTGCGTGGCCTGGTAGATGCGCTTAAAGCAGTTGATGGAAACACTTCTGCTCCGCATTGATTTGTATTTACATTTTTGCGAAATTTCAAAAATTAGCTCAAAATTTGAAATGAAAATAGATGGAAACACGGTTACTTACTGGTTTAACTGTCCTATGCTGCGACTCCAAAATGTTTCTTCAGATTTGATGTGGTGTTTTTGAAGCTAGACAACACTATCTCGCCAGCACAGAGGGTACACGAACCTTGATGTTGTCATCCTTCGCTGAAATAAACTCAAAATAGTTCCTGTATTTCCAGCTACAAAATGCTATCTTCCTTCTCGCTCCACATTGTTGCTGAAGTAAAGTGAGTCTCCTCCTCTCGGCTCCGTGAGCACCTCAGTCCAGTGTTTCGCCTGGTGGCAGGTTTCACAGCCGCATAGACCAGACGTCTTTTTTTTTAAATCACTCCCCGAGATGCATAGAGGAAATAAAATTAAATCACAGTACTACAGAAAATGACAAAAAAAGTAACGCACAGTAATTTGGTTAAGTAACTTTAATCTGATTACAGGATTTTTTAAATAGCAACGCGTTAGATTACTGAAAAAAGTGGTTCGATTAGAACTGACATCACTGACTGGGACTGTCAAATACTCATATTTGTACATAACTTGACAATTTTGTTACTTTACAGTTATTCTCATTTCAACTTTAATCAGAATAAATATAGCTGTCCAATACAAATATTAGTTTGGACACGGACACCAAGAGCCTGAAGGACTAAGGATTAACCAAACTCATTGGAATGATTACTCTGGTTTCAAGACAAAAAACTAAGAGGCTTGAAACTCAAAAAGGGGATTGTTTTCACTCGCTGCACTTCTCCAGATTTCAAGACATTCTTTAAACCGATGCCAGTTTTAAACAAGATGAACATCAGCGTATAACGACTCAGTCGATATGAGACGACGTGCAGGAGTGGATGAGGAGATGAGGTGAAATTTCTTCACTCACACACACGCTGTCAGAGTGATGAGTGGACTTTCCTCCCGGTGGCGGGGGCTTCTTTTCTTCCTCGGCGCAGATCCGACACATGCCTGAAAGTGCTGACAGCTGGGTGCTGACGTCCGTGCCACTGTTCCCTCCCTCTGCTGCCACCTCCTTAAAGAATTCATCAGTTTCTGATGCCGTGACTCTTTTTATGATTCTTTATTTGTAAATGTGAAATGAGTTTTCACACAGTCCCAACAACCTTTGAACTCCCTGCCTTTCTGGATACGGTTAATTTTGTACGTTTTCTTGAACTTCTCTCATCTTACCTGACCTGATGAACATCCTCAGGTCAGGACTTTGCGGTCTACACTCATCTCCAGGCCAGAGGTCACTCTTTCAGGGATGAAGATGTTCACATCCTTGATAGAGAGGAACAATGGTTTGATAGAGGAGTAAAGGAGGCCATCTTTGTGAAAAGAAACCGTCCATCATTAAACAGAGGTGGAGGCCTCCGGGTTCAACTGTCCCCTTCTTACAATGCTGTTATTGCTAGTATCCAGGGTTGCCAGATCTCCAGACCGAAAGAAGCGATCAGCTCCTTCAAAACAAGCACAAACAAGCGACTCGCTCTTTCAAAAAAAGCCCAAAAAAAGCACCCCATCCCATTGTGTAAAAAAAGGCAGTTTTAAACAGTATAAACATATTTATTATGGCATTACATATAACCAGCAAAATTATACATTAAAGAACGTATTCAGTCTAAAAAATAAAAATACATTTTGCATTTTTCTCCCATCTGTGGTCGTGGTCGGATCCAGTCTTGAAGAACACGCTCTTTCTCCCAATCTTTATTATATTTTTTTCCATATTTACCCCACTTAGAGCTCATATTAGCGTTGTCTTGTCTAGACATTTCACTAAATTCTTTAGTTTGTAGCAGGTCGCTTTTGTAAATGAGCCCTCGAGGCTCAATGAGATTTACCTGACTAAATAAAGGTTGAATGAATGAATGAATAGACAAAGAATAAATAACAATGTTGCATTCGCGTGTAGTCGGATGTCCCGTGAAGAAACACGGTTTTTAATTTTTGATTGATTGATTGATTGATGTTTATTCATTCATTTTAAAAGAACAATACAAGACAGTTTCATCAGATACAAGAATACAAGTAGGATAAAATGATAATTGAAAATGATAAATGATAATTTTAAACTCACTTTGAAAGTAATTTTCATTAATTTATCATTTTGTTTGCTAAAAACTAACATAGTTGAATGATACAAGATATATATGTTGTGTCACTATATGCTGCTCATGCTGACTCATCATTAATTGCTCGCGCTTATATAGTTTTACCGGCTCTGACTGTCGCTTGCGCCAACTGCACCTGAACGTAACATCCGCCTTGACGTAACATACGTGGAAGGGGGGCGTGACAAACTACCTACCACTCGCATTACTGCTCGACTGAAAAACAAGCACAAATAAGCGACTCAATGTCCGCGAGAAGCCCAAAAAACCGCCACAAGCGGCTGATCAAATTTGAAAGCGACTCCAGGGAAAAACAAGCCCAATGCCGCTTGAAATAAGCGGACTTGGCAACTATGCTAGTATCACTCAGCCCTCTGTGAATAGCAAACAACCATCAGGGTGCTAACGATCCATCGTTAGGCTGATGGTCCTCCTTGATCATGTGAGCAGCTGGTTTCAGGCTGTCATCAGCCAACTGGTTGATCCACTGTGAGAGGGTGCTATTTATAAGACTGAGCTGAATACAGCAGCTCAGACTGAGGAAGTCTTTCGGACGAAAGACGAAACGTTTCTACAGTTTTTTTTGTTTTGTTTTGTTTTTTGAATGTCCAGAGGACCAGACTTAACTTTTTTAGATTTTTCTACCTGGATTATTGAGCATGCATCAGGGTTTCTTGAATCTCTGTTTTTCCATTGACGTATGATGATGCCATGAGGTGCGCACGGGTCCGTTTTCTTTAAAAACAATTCTAAACAAGAAGCTTTCACTCCTGCAACCACACCGATGATCATTGTTCTCCTTGTTAAAATAAATGTTGAGGAAATTCAATTCAATTCAAAAATACATTATTAATCCCAAAGGGAAATTAAATGTTGTTGTAACTCGTTATCCTTGTTTCACTACGATATGTTATAGATGCTGATGGCTGTAGGCGGGAAGGATCTCTTGTAAAGGTCCGTCACACAGCGGATTCAAAGAAAATGGCCCCGTCTGATCCGTCCACCCAGACTCGGCTGGCCTCCTGGTTCCTCCAGGCTGCAGGACCACCTGAATCCCAGGCAGAACTCCTCCTCCACTGATGGCCACTCCTCCCAGCAGCCTGCTGAGCTCCTCGTCACTGCGGACAGCCGGCTGCAGGTGTCGGGGGATGATCCTGTTCCATGTCACGAGCCGTGTTTCCTGCTAGTTCCAGGGTCTCAGTGGTCAGACACTCAAGCTCAGCCGGAAGGGAGACGGGAATGCATCTATGGTGCCTCCTTTTCAACTCATTTGAGATTTGGGGCTAAAGTTGAGATATTATTTGAACTGTTGAAATAAAATCAGCAGCTCCTGGTTGTAAAAAAATAAAAAAAATAAAACAATAAAACTTGTTGTCATGGTTACGCATCATAACCAATGTCCAAAAGTAAAAAGGTTTTAGTAAACGTCCTTCCAGATGCACAGTATCAGATACCAGAGGAAACAATCATCACAAAAAAGATGATTTACATCCAGAAAAAGAGGAATTAAAATTTCCAAAAGTAAAATCTCAGAATGAATGCACCCGAGCTGCTCCAACATGCAGCCACCCCGAGCGGTGCATTTCTAGAATTCTAGAAAATCCAGTGCTTTGGGTTATTTTATTATTATTATTTCTTTTTGAGATTTCTGTAAATTACAAAATGTTTTTGATCTGAAGGGGCATTAGTGTTGCAAATCCCACACCAAAGTTTTCAGATTCTGTTCCATGAAACATCTTTTACGTCCCGGACTGGATTGTCAGGCAAATGTTCGACGATGTCAAACAAAGAACGAGCAACAACTTCAAACTTGGTCTTTTCCGACCTGAGAGGTGATCCAGTAGAAAAGACTGGGCCTTTTATGGTTGGAAGCAAGTGACGGTGGGGGCTGCTGGTGGGGTCACAATTAAAGACATTTTGAAATATTATGTAAAATGGCACAGCTGGTAGAGCTGTCGGTTCAAATCCCAGCTGGGGGCCATCCTGGTGGTGTTTGCATGTTCTCTCCGTGCATGTGTGGGTTTTTTCCAGGTACTGTACTCCGGTTTCCTCCCACAGACCAAAAACATGCATGTTAGGCTGATTGGTAACTCTAAATTGTCCCTAAATGAGGGAGTGGATGGGATAGAATATATTGTTGCATTCTCCAAACTGATGAGGAATAGCAGTTTGTTTATTGTTGCAAGTAAAATTAAATCAATAGAAGTGTTTAGCTACATTCAAAACTGCTGAATAAAATTCAACCCATTTTGCATCTCGGCACTTTGTTTTTCATTCAAGATAGTTTTAAACTGAACATGGTTGGGTTTCTGTTGGTCCAAACACAATGGGTAACGTTTTCTACACAAAAAATGGGTTAAAAATATTAATTTGTTGAAGAACTTGGATTGACATCAGCTAGCTGGCTCAACTGTATTAGCCTCAATTAGCTAGCACGTAGCACCAATAAAAGTTATTTTAGAAAAGTAAACTACCTGTTTACCGTAGTACAAGCTAAAGTTGTTAACAAAGTCAACCAGGCTAAACATTTTCATAAAAGAAGTTTTTATCTACCGGTAGTTGAAAATTTCGGACTGTGAAGAATGACACAGTTCATCTCGGACCCAAACACCCAGTAGGGGGAGTGGTGGTGCAGTGGTTAGACGGTGGGCCTGTTATTGGAAGATCGCCGGTTCAAGCCCCGGTACAGACAACATAAAAAAAATGTGGGTGGAAAAAGGTGAAACACTCACACCTGCCTCCACCCTCATTCACCCCACTCTGGGCCCCTGAGCAAGGCCCTTAACCCCCACCATCTGCTCCCTAAACAGGTCTCTCTTGAAAATGAGTTCTTGTGGCTCAATGAGACTACCTGGATAAATAAGGGGTACCGTATTTTCCGTCGTACACGTCACATCTATTATGCGTGCTGACAACCACGGAAGGACTTTAACAAGAAAAACACCTTAAAAATATATTTTGTTTGCTGAACATTATAGTAAAGATGTGTCTGAGCTGAACTTTTCCTTAATAAAGGAACATATTGGTCAAATCCGCTAGATTTAAATAGTTTAGCTTTGTCGGTCTTCCAAACGTGCGCGTGCAGCGAGCTCCAGAGTGGAGGAGGCCGGGTTTGGACGGACCAAGTCCGATCAGAGGCATCTTCGGTCGGACACATGAGCTGGGAACGCTCTGTGAACTCTCTCCCCTAGCGGACGAAAGTTGTACTGCTCCATTTTTTCCATCAGAATGAATTGAAATGGTCAAAAAAAGGCGTTCAATACAAGATCAACTGGACTTTATTTGTTACAGAAAACGTTGTGACCTCTATCCAGAGGGCTTTATCAATTCTTTGAGTGAACTGTGTGCCAGTGGAGTTCATTGAATTGATAAAACCCTCTGGATAGAGGTCGAAACGTTTTCTGTAACAAATGAAGTCCAGTTGATCTTGTATTGAACGCCTTTTTTGGATTTTATCATGTCCTGGACGATTGAGAATCTGCACCAGCATAATGGAAATGGTCATATCTCAGCCAAAAATTGGTCTAAAAATATGGTGAAAAATCCATAAATATGTTGCTTCGCCGTATAAGTCGCAGGACATGCTAATTAGGCAAAAAAAACTCACCCGCTTCGGATGTTATCATCCATAAAATGGCCAATATCAGTTGTTATCATCCCCATACGTAGCGGTCAGATTGCCCCTCCTGTACCTCCTAGGAGGTTTAAAGGTACGTTGTCACCGTTACAAGCGATGACAGCAGGCTCCGTCTTTAGCTACGTGTTTAAAGTTTAGAGTAAAGCCTCTGGCACTGGGTTTAGGGTCTTGGTTAGGTTTAGGTTTAGGGAAACTGTTACATAAGCTGAAAAAAACAAAAACACTACACTTCCGGGTTTACGGAAACACGCAGCCTACTTACAGCGATAATAACGCTGATAACGTTCTTTTAAACATGCTAGGAGGTAGATTGGACAGTTTCGCCGCTATATATGAGGATGATAACAGATGATAATGACCATTGTATGGACTGACAACATCCGAACCTGCTGAAAAGCTACGACTTATATGTGAAAAATAATGAGAAAAAAAACTTGACCTTTGACCCAAGGGCTAAAACAGTGATTGAGATTTCAGCCTGTGGTACAATGTTACTGCTGCTTCAGTATTTTCAAAACCGTTAAGATAAACTGAAAAATCTTGCATTTTAAATTTTCTCATGTGGTCCGTTAAAGGAATGTGATAAAGGAAATTTAATCCACTGAAAGCATTTTTTTAAATGTGTGATTTCACATGTCATTTTGATCTATTGGACCCAATCTAAGTTTTTTTTTTTTCTTGTTTAATGGCTTGATTTATATTTTAAAAATATGTACAGAAAAATAAGAAAGGCCAAGAAATCATCTCTGTGAATTTGTGTCAGGATTTAGGTTTGTGAGGAACCTCATTGTGTCAAGTTCAAAATTTAAAGACACACAAGAAGTACACACACACACACACACACACACACACACACACAGATAATCATAAAGGTAATCTCTGACATATGCATTCATATGTAAATGCACACACAGATTATTCCACACGTTAGAGGTACATTCTTCTCCTGCCCTGTTCGGTGGAACTGTGGGAGTGTTTGGATGAGAACGTTCTCTCCTTTG
>JBBPBX010052882.1:0-19843 GCA_038048925.1 Garcialebias charrua
TGTACATGTTCAACTAATTAAACTTTTGATCAGCATGTTTTCAGAGAGAGAATAAACCCTCTAGCTTGCAGATACATGTAACGATTAGAAGTGAGAAAGTGTAACTATCTATGTCTAGGGGACAAATCAAAGAAACATAAAAACACTTATTGTGCAGAAATATGCATTTTATTCAGAGTCCAACTAAAAAAAAAAACATCTAAGATTGACTAATTTAGCTCCAGAGGTGGTCTTCAGCTCACCTTGAGCCCATCTAGCTGTGTGGTCTCAGTAAAAGTCTGAACAGATCCACAAAGCTCTCTGCAGCCTGAGATCCTTCATCTCTCATCAATAGAGTGATCAATACGTGGACATGTGGGTATTGACTTGGGTAATGATGATTGCCGCACAACCTCACAGACACACGTATATGAAAATACAGTGCACGCACATGCCAACTGGCTTACATAAATACACACGAAACTGCTCTCAGAAGGCAACTCGGAGATAGAGACGGATTAAAGCTGAACGATGGCGCGCGTGTGTGTGTGTGTGTGTGTGTGTGTGTGTGTGTGTGTGTGTGTGTAGGTAAAGTATGAGTGCTCGTCCGTGTAAGTCATAACAAATAAACACCACTCTTCTTGTCAATAGTTATTATAGACTTTCCAAGACAGCATTTGATTTGCTCTATTGTGACCCTGACATGGCAGTGAGTGGCGTTCATCGACTAGCTGACCCGCACCGACTCAGACCTTACGGCGGTTCGACTGTATCGTTCACTCGTTTGTTCCTTTGATTTACTTCAAGAGCTGGTGTGACAATAGAATCTGCCAAACAGAAAGAAAAAAAAAAACATACTGCTTCTTAAGATTTGGCTTGAAACAGTTGGCTTGGCTCTGAGACTGGACCCAAAATGTAATTGTGGGTTTGGATCCGGTAGGTCCTCCATGGACAGAAGAAGCAATATATTTTAATAAGGCCCAGACGCCATGATGAAAGATTAAATTACTTATGTGATTTCTTAAAAAACGAGTTAATCTCCGCACAGACACAAGTATAACGTGTTGGGAGTTGTTTTTTTTAACGTTTGGCACAAAGTGACCACAGTTTTCAGCCTGGATCGAGTGGGAAAGGATCCAAATCACTTTTCCACTCGGGTTCAAGCAAGCTATAAAAATTATATGAGAACAGAGCCGCGCTCGGCCGTTAAAAATCACATTTCATGTAAAAACAGAGACGTAAAACCTGGTTAAGTAACACTGCGAGTTACAGCTTGTGCTCGCAGATTGAGGAAACGCACTGGAGGTGAAGAAGAGGGAACGTAAATTCATTAAAATAATCTGGGTTCAGGTTGACGTCGGTCCGAGCCGTGACACACGTCAAGGCATTGTTCAGGGAGGCCCAATAAAAGCAACACGGTCTTAACAGGCAATTGTGTCTGTCTTGCTGCGAGCACACTGTTAGTCACGGACAGTGAGTTTATTGGGTGGATCAGTGTCAGGAGCACATGAACGCACTGACACACACACACACACACATGCTTTAATAAGCCCACACTTTAATTTAGGCCCCGTCACTTCAATGAAGCTTCCAACATCAGACAGCAAATTGTTCTTGTTCAATGAAAGAAAGAAAAAAACGCACACACATCCTGTCCTCGTGTCTGGACAGAAAGACTGGCGGACACAAGAGACGAAGGCGTTGGAAGATGGTGCAAGTGTGTGTACTTTCCCCGTAATGCACACCTGTTTCTACACACGCGTGTGCTAACGTGCATGTCCCGTCATCAGACGTGATAATGGGTGCAACTGCGTGTGGGTGGTATCACTATCCTCTTGAACATGTTCCGTTAAATAAGCCGATTGTTCTTTAAAAGCTTAATCAAACCCTAATTAGCATAGCTGTAATTGCACTTGCCTCGTGGCTGTGGCCCATTGACATTGATTCCCATGTTAATTACTGTAATTGCCTCGCTAATGCCATGAATACTTCAAAGTTATGCAAATTGTGATGATGAGTAATCCAGCAAGTGTTTGAAACAGCTGTCATTACACACGCTATCTGATTGTGAATTGTTGGATGTGTTTTTTATCCCCCTCCTCTTGGCAACCCAAGGTGAAGATATAGCGCACACATTTACATATTCATGCACTGTAATTGAACACAAGTGTAAGAACACACAGGCAGAACTTAATACAAAAGGGAATACGCGCCAGCATTAACAAACTTGCCCCCGCCCACACACAATCAAACTCTCAGATCAAAGTGTTAAATCATAAAGATGAGAAGCTCTAAGAGTCTCACACTTCAAGCAGGGTGGTGGTTGTATTAGTACAAAGAATTAATGAGGGCACACAAATACACTCGCACAGCCCCGCACACACATAAACACACGTCGCGGCAGAGAAGCTGAATGTCAGACTATTCTATGTACTAATTACCCTAGGTTCATCTCTCTCATCTCTCATACTCACTCCCTCAAACATTCACACATACACACATTAATGAAGGCCTGTTGACTGCCGTAATCCCAGGCTAATACTCCAGGGAGTCAAATCAATGTGACCTCATAGTCTTTGTGCATAAAGCGGCGCCATAATGAGATACTGAAGCATCACCGCACACACACACCACCATTTTTTTTATTTTCTTGTGTAAAGGTTGATCTCTTCATATTTAAATGAAGATTCATCGGTTTGTATTCTATTATGAGCTCAATACAGACAATTGTATAAGTTCATTAAAAATACTATTTTAACATGCAAACCAACTTTCATGGAAATCTGGGCTATCACAAACAGGTGTTATCATTACTAAGTTGAAACCAGTCCACCAATCCATATCATCTTAGAAATGTGGTTCAGTGGTTCAGTCAGTGCCATGCAGCTCCCCCAGTGTTTTTATGCTCTCAAACCACTGCTTTTGCATAATTTAAAGAAACTCTGATGGTGATGTGTCACGAAATTATGGTAAAATTGTGATTTTCTGCCCATAATGTATTCAAAAGGTCTGTTAAGCTGTAAAATCATTGCTTTATGAGTTGTATCAGTGTCTGCAGTAGGCCTATAGCTAAGCTAGGACAGCAGTAGAATTCAATGCCATTTTCCAAAATTCTTTGAAGCTCTGAGATTTGTACACCTCTACAAGCATTTGCATGAGTAAGGATGTTGTACAATCGTTCACAAGGCAACATTGGTGTTCCAGAAACAGGTTGGGCAGACAGCACTATTGCCAGATTTGTCATGCAGTACACACTGTGGTTCTCTACTTGACCAATAGGTGTCGCTACAAAAAATACCATCATGTAGCAGGAATGGCACAGGTAGAAGAAAACTATAACTACAAAGTTTCATCTTGTCTAAGCATATTCAGAAGTCCATAAAAGTTCTGCAATGATTGCATTTTTCTGGCTTTTGTTCAGCCCTGTTGATGCATGTAGAAACAAACCTGCTCGCAGACTGAGCTTTGCTACTTTTCTTGTTTGCATCTCATGTAGTACACAAGCTGCGGAAATCAGTATGTTCAAAATGTGTTTGCATAACAGGAGCAGTGACATCAGACCTTCATGGGACCAAGAAATTCAAAAGACAAGGTAAAATAATCTTATTTTGACACCTTACATGCATAACAGCACTTGTATAGCAGAGAAGCAGTGTGTTAGTGTTTAACAATATTTATTGTGTATTTTCATATTGGGAGATGTGATCCAGATCTGGAACTAACACCCAGAAACAACCGGACCACTGTGACTGAGTGCCTTTGTAAAGTCTTTTTTTACCCAAAATTATCTTAATCCAATGTTATCTGGGGGAAAAAAGTGTTTGACACAGTACACAGCTCAAATTAAATGAAAAAGTACAATTTGATTTTTTTTTCCCTTTAACAGTGAAATTACCAGATAATAAACCCTAAATTGCTTCCACAAAAGAGTCTTCACACTTACAAGGGTGCTCTGTTTCTCTTTACTCTTGTGACAGTTATTGTCTATTTAAAAACGTAAAATACACAAAGTAGCATTTGGTGTTGTTTTACTTTCCTGCTGTACCAAACAGTGAACTTCATACCAAGCAAGATGTGCACCAAATCCTGACTTAGGTGTACCATTACCCACCATAGCACCTAAAGCTTTTCATAGTAACTTGGTCAACTAAACCTGCAAACATCCATCCATCATCTTTACCCACTTTCTCCTTTTCAGGTCAAAGTCAAATTCAAAGTCAAAGTCAACTTTATTGTCAGAACTGCAATATGTACAGGACATACACAGGATTGAAATTGCGTTTCTCTCAGTCCCTCGGTGCAACAGTAACATAAAAGCATAAAATAGTAAGAGTGTAACATTGTCCCGAGTTTTTTCATAGTAGTATGAAAGTATGAAAATTTACACCAACACTGAAACACCAAACACCCAATGAACATAAGCATAAAATGAAATAATAAAAGTGTAATACTGTCCTGAGTTTTTTCATAGTAGTATAAAAAGTATATCTATAAAATAGACTGAAGGTTCTAGCATTGACATTTGCAAAGAGTGGCACAGCAGCATATGAGTTAATGTACACAGTATATGTATGAGGTAGTTGATGTTGGTATAGAGGCAAAGTGGCATATGCAGTGAGGCACATTTGGCATCCTTAGATAAGGCTAGTCAGAGAATGCTGTATATGTATCAGCAGTAGTGTAGATATAAAAGTAGTGTAAATGTAAACAGTAGTAATAAATGTAAAACAGTAGTAATAAATGTAAACCGTATTAATAAATGTAAACAGTGAATGTAAACAGTAGTATGACTATAGGCAGTAATGTAATACAAACATTAGTGCAAATATGAGAAGTAGTGCAAACTGAATGAGCACATGACCGAGAGTTTAGTGAATAACCCGTTTGATGACACAGAGTCCAGTGTTAAAAACTTTGTGTTGAGTGGTAATGTGTGAGAAAGTTTTTTGTGTTAAGGCAGTTCAAATGGGAGGGGAGGCAGAGCAGGCAGAGTGTTTAGCATTCTGACTGCCTGATGAACAGAGCTGTCTCTCAGTCTGCTGGTTCGAGCCTGGAGACTCCTCAGTCTCCTCCCTGATGGCAGCAGTCTGAAGCAGCTGTGTAGTGGGTGTGTGGGATCACCTGCCATGCAGAGGGCTTTCCGAGTGAGGCGTTTGCTGTGTAAGTCCTGCAGTGAGGGCAAGGAGGTGCCGACGATCTTCTCAGCTGCTCTCACGATGCGCTGGAGGCTCTTGCGGCAGGATGCAGTACATGCACCAAACCACACAGTGATGCAGCTGGTCAGGACACTTTCTATGGCACCTCTGTAGAAGGTGCACATGATGGGGGTTGAAGCTCCAGCCCTTTTCAGCTTGCGGAGAAAGTAGAGGCGCTGGTGAGCCTTCTTGGCCAGTGCTGCAGTGTTCCTGCTCCAGGACAGGTCCTTTGAGACGTGCACTCCCAGGAACTTGGTGCTGTCCACTCTCTCCACTGCGGTGCTGTTGATGGTCAGAGGGGCATGTTGGGCATCCCTCTTCCTGAAGTCCACAACAATCTCCTTTGTCTTCTCCACGTTGAGAGTGAGATTGTTGTGTCCGCACCACAAGGCCAGGCGGCTCACCTCGTTCCTGTAGTCCGTCTCATCGTTGTTGCTGATGAGACCTACCACTGTTGTGTCGTCCGCAAACTTGATGAAGTGGTTGGAGCTGTACGATGGTGTGCAGTCGTGTGTTAGCAGGGTGAATAGAAGGGGGCTCAGCACACATCCTTGTGGGGCCCCTGTGTTCAATGTGATGGTGCTAGATGTGTTACTCCCGATCCGTACTGTCTGTGGTCTCCCGGTCAGGAAGTCTAGCAGCCAGTTACACATTGAGGTGTTCAGCCCCAGACTGTCCAGTTTATGGATGAGCTGTTGGGGGATGATGGTGTTGAATGCCGAGCTGAAGTCGATGAACAGCATTCTAACATAAGTCTTTCGTGTCCAGATGTGTGAGAGCTGTGTGGAGGGCAGAGGAGATGGCATCGTCGGTTGAGCGATTTGGTCGGTATGCAAATTTGAAAATAAGAAAAATAAATAGTTACTACTTCTTTTTAGTAACTACTTCTTTTTATTTTCTCCAATAAAAGACAAACATAAAATAACTTGACCCAGCTGAGATTCGAACTCGTAGCCTACGGGTCAAGATAAAATGTGAGCTTAAAACCGAGAGCTTATCCCTTTACGCCACGGCGGCTTATTAGTTTTTTTGGAGTCAACCTTTCCTATGAAGGATTTGCCGCTTGTAAAATTCTGGCGCGCGCAGGATTTAGAGATTATCAGTTATATTTTAAAACCCTGGCTACGCGCAAGAGTTAGAGAATATTAGTTATATTTTATAGAACTTCAGCATTCGCGCTGAAAGGCGGAAATGCTCTGTAGGCTATGGGTGCGCGCTTCGTGTTATTTACGTCCTAACATAAGCTGAATTGTAATCAGTCATTAACAAAAATTTAGCTCAGAAACACTAATACTGTATATATATTCAGCTAACAAACATTTTTTAGCGGCGTGTCCGCTCTTAAAACACTGTAAGCGCACACACAAGAACACTCCACCCACGTCAAGTGAACACCCCACCCACTTCAAGGCTGCTCTCCACATAATGCGTAATGAACGCGGGCGGGCCAGTTCGGGCTCTGGGCAAACCAGGGGCGGCCCGGGCCATTGAGGGCTGGCCAATGCGAAAACGGCTATAGAGACAAATGAGACAAACAACCATTCACTCTCTCACTCTCACCTAAGGACAATTTAGAGTTACCAATCAGCCTTCGAAGAGCATGCACACTCCACCCAGAAAGGCCCCTGGCCTGGATTTGAACAAGGACGACTTGTTTGCTGAGAGGCGGCAGCTATACCAACTGTGCCACCGTGCAGCCTGACTGCAAACAATGTATATTACAGCAAAAATGTGAGTGTAAAAATCAGACAAGCATGAAAACAAGACTTTTCCAGGGATCAATGCAACTCTAGTTCTTGATATTTCTGCATTCAGTGGAACACAAAGAGTTTGAGCCCTTAACTACGGTGGCCCCGAGGTGTAAATCAACAACATTTGAAAAAATGGAATTACATTTGAAAGAATGGAATTACATTAAGCCAATACGGAAGTGGCCAAAGCGGAAGTGGCCAAAATCACATTTGAGAAAACAGAATTACAATTCAAAGAAGGAATTTAAATTTGAAACACACACACAGACACACATAAAAAAAAAACATTTGAAAAAATGGAATTACATTTGACAATATATATATATATATATAAAAAAAGAATTACATTAAGCCAAAACGAAAGTAGCCAAAGCAAAAGTAGCCAAAGCAAAAGTGGCCAAAGCGGAAAAGGCCAAAGCGGAAGTGGCCGAAATCTCATTTGAAAAAACAGAATTATATTAAGCCAAAGCTCAAGTGGAAGAGGCAAAAATGGAAGTGGCTGGAATAAAATAAATAAATAAATAAACAGAATTACATTAAGCCAAAACAAAAGTAGCCAAAGCAAAAGTGGCCAAAGCGGAAGTGGCCAAAGCGGAAGCAGCCAAAGTGGAAGTGGCCGAAATCACATTTGAAAAAAACTGAATAACATTAAGCCAAAGCTCACGTGGAAGTGGCCAGAACGGAAGTTGCTGGGAAAAAAAAGAAAAAAGATTTACATTGTTAAAACAAAAGTAGCCAAAGCAAAAGTGGCTAAAGCAGAAGAGGCCAAAGCGGAAGTAATAATGAATTTAATTTATAACGCACTTTCATTAATAAAAATCTTAAAGTGCTATGGAAGTGGCTGGAATCAAATTAAAATTAAAAAAAGAATTACATTAAGCTAAAACAAAAGTAGCCGAAGCGGAAGTGACCAAAGTGGAAGTGGCTGGACTCACATTTGGGGGAAAAAATGGAATTACATTAAAAAAAAATATATGTAATTCCGTTTTTTCAAATGTTGTTTTTGTTGTGTTTTTTTTTTTTTTCAAATGTTATTTTGTTTTTTGAAATGTAATTCATTTACACTCAGGGCCGCCATACTTAACTTTACCGGATCAACTTAAATGCAGTTTTTAATCTCTTTTAAACAAAAACAGTCTTTAAAAGTTTCATCATGCTCTAATTTTACATATATCATATGGTGTTAACAGCAAATGTGTTAATGCTTCTTTAAACGCTGTTAGACGTACACGTAATAAAACACTGTACGGTTTATCAGTAAGCAACAGTTTTTACTATACCCTAGTTGTAATAATCAGCTCCTTTTCTCAGTTCTCTAAAACCCTTCCACTACAAACCATGATGCAATGCAACCCCCACCAGAACACTTCAAACAACCTTGTTTGCTAACCTACTGTTAAAGTGTGTAAAATGTGTAAAGGTGTTTCAGCAGTGATGGTCAGTGTGGTGTTGGCGCAGACGGCGAGGGGAAAAGGGCACACATTTATATCCGCTACACACACACACACACAAACATACATCCCTCACCCACAAACACAGTGACACAGTCCACATGGACAGCTCCCTGGAGAGTGCCACTACAACTTCCACTACTTTATTATTGGTCAATTTGGAGGCTTCTTTCACAGGGGTGACATGGCTTAGGAGATGTCACAGCCCAACCAATCAATACCACTCTGAAAGCTCAGGATCCACAATCGGTGTGTCTCTGTGTGTGTGGCGATGCGCACATGCGTGCACGTGCTTGTGTGTGTATGCGTGTGACTTGGTGAAAGCTGCAGCAGCTGTGGCTGGACTCTACCTCTCTGACCTGTTTACTGGACAGTAATTACATGGGAAGAGACGTCCATCCAGTCCTGCTGACCAGCTCCACTAATGAAGTCAAACACAGACAGATAGGCAAAGACGAGCGACGGTGGAACATACACGGACACGTATCGTTGTCCTTCCTCCTGTATGCTCTGCCATTGCCTGACTATTTGCATATTCTCGTATGTGATGTTTGAGCTTTCATGTTGCAACGATCCTTCGTCGCCTGTGGCAGGATAGGCCTGGAAGGTAGATGAACAAGCTTCACAGCATGTAGGCAATCCCAGGCGTGAGTTTCCCTGACAAACCTATTGATTCTATGGATTTCCACCCAAAGTTGCGATAATGATACATCATGGGCGGATTTGGTAGGACAGACTGCTGGGGAAGAGGTGGCAAAGCAATTTGCAGCTGTAAAGACCAGGGGTGGTTGGATGGTGGAGGTGGGGGGTTCTGATTACCAACACCACTCCAAAAAAAACAAAAGAACACCCGGAATATATCCCTTTATTTCTTTCATATCCCTCTCATCTCGGATGTCTTGTTTCCTGGTGTGCCGATATGGATGTATGAATTTGTTACAGAAGGATCCAGCACAATGGATTGGCTTTGCTGCTTTGTTAAGGATAAGGGGAGAGCAGAACTCATAGACTTTGCTGTGTTTAGCGTGTGTGCAACAAGAATGGAGCTCATAGATGAAATGATTGTACTTATGTGTGCTGTTTTTCTGTTCAGGGCTCCCAGCATCTTATCTCAGAAGCTGGATCCTGAGGTGTTTTTGTAATATTAAAACCATCGTTCACGTTTTGGCTGAAAGACAGTTTAAATAAATGTATGACTTCTTCTTTTCACGTTGTTGCACACCACTGTACATCAGACGTAAGATTCAACAGTTCTGACTTTTAGAAAGTGTGGATTCAGTTTAGCAAAGCGCTTTTCTTCACATATTAAAATGAAGAGTTTGAATATTGCACAATGTGAGCTGCAAGTTAAAGGTTTGTGTTCTGTGCTTTTCTTCCTGTGTCTCAGTTGGTGGGCATGTATGAAACAAGCATTTGTGCTGAAGCTAGAACAGGTTTTTTATTATTATTATTTTAAGTTCAGAATGTAATTCTGAGGAAGAAAAAAAAAATACCTTTACAGTATGGAACATAATCCCCACGAGTGAAAGTATACCCGAACAATTTTTAATTCAGAGTTCCTGAGTAAAAATAACTATCTTTTAAGCCTCTTAAAAATGCTGAAAAATTAGATTTGTGATGCACTGGTGCATAAACACAAGTTTGCATGAAAGGCAATAATTTATGGCCCATATTTCACTCTGATTAAAAACCTAAGCAGCGATTATAGTGACTACTCAGCAATCTTCTCTGACATCAAGGCATGTTTTTTTCCTCATTCTAATCCACTACATTATAATTATTCAGTCATTTCAACTTTCATAGGGAAAATAATAATCTTTTGGTTATGCATATGATTGGGCCGTTGAAAAGGCCCTCCTTGGCAGATGGCTAGTATTTAAAATGGGGAATGTGGTCATCTGGGTATTTCTGTCAGAAGATAGATCTTTGATTTAATGAAATAGGGGCTTAGGGTTGTTCGGAAGAATATACAATAAAATTACTTTATAACCACCATCACTGATGAAGTATATGGCTGTGTGTATTTATGCTTATGCACGTGTGTGCATGTGGGTGTGCTTTCAAGTGAATGTACTAGAACACAGATTTATTGAATTGTATTGAACAAATAGCGATCAACTGATCTGTTCAAACACAAATTGTTCGGGATTTGATAGCAGTCCATCATATGATGTGCTCACTGCCAAATATAAATTATTTTTTACCATACGTCACCTCTACAGCAATGAATCTCAATGAAAGTATTTTATCAGAAGAATTTATTTTTTAGATACAGTATAGTCAATCTAACTAGGGATGCACAATGTTGGATTTTTGGCTGATATCCAATATATTAAAACTTATTTGACAGATAATGGATACTGATATTTTTTATATACGTGCCTTTGTCAGAACTCTTATTTAGGCTTATTTGATACAAAAATTGTGTAACAGCCATAAGTGCTGATGGCATATATTCAGTAACAGCCATATGATATGCATAGCACTTTGACTTATATGAAATGAAAACTGTTAAATGTTATTTATTAGCATTAGTCACCTGCGATGCTGTCTCACCTGTGGAGGCTTGTCCCAGGTTCCTCGCTGCAGTGTGGATCCTCTGCACTCCTGTGCATGAAGGACAGACTTTTGAAGTTCAAAGTTTTTGTCTATCCATTGTGCCGTAAGCTAATCATGCTAACGGGGCTAACACTTGACGTCCACATGTCTGTGGTAAAACTCACCCAAGTGCTATCAGATATTAGCTTCTCAATGACATTGGAAATGACGCTTGTAACTCCGTTAAGGCTACGTCGGAAAAATATCTGACTGGGGACGATTAAGCGAGGATCAACGTAGTCCAAAAATCTTTGGAATCCGGCGTCCTTAACGGAAAAAAAACTTCCACACCACCAACGTTTTGACTTCTTCCTCTCCGCCGTGATCAGATCAGGTGGGCACGCGTGACATCATCACGTTGTGCTGGCGCTGCAGGCATCCTTGTCACTAGGTTGTCATACAAAAACAGCGTATTTTATATATGTGCGTTATTTCGATGGAATGACAATATCCGATATCTAACTTTAATACTAATATCGGCCGATACCAATACCATGCCGACAATATTGTGCATCCCTAAATCTAACAATA
This sequence comes from Garcialebias charrua, assembly GCA_038048925.1. Taxonomy (NCBI): domain Eukaryota; kingdom Metazoa; phylum Chordata; class Actinopteri; order Cyprinodontiformes; family Rivulidae; genus Garcialebias; species Garcialebias charrua. The sequence continues at coordinate 11,506 of JBBPBX010052882.1, forward strand.
CAAAATGTTGCTAGATTGTTGATATCCTCTCAAAACATGAAGCAAATCTTTTTTTTTCCAGGAAAATTAAAATGTGTATTGCTTTTCATTATCCATCTAGCTGGGCTTCCACTTTTATTTGTTTCACAGTCATAAAAGAGCACACCGTCTCCAGTCCCTTTGTCTTTAAAATAGAGTGTCTAGCTGCCAGTTGGATATCCAATCCCCAGCCGTTATGGTCAAATCAGGATAATAACACCTCCCTTTAAACCAAATGGCCGCAGCGTGGGACTGCCAGCTAAAATTAATTCCACCTCTGACCAGAGGTGAGGATACCCCACTGCTGAACCCCCTCTGCACACTCACATCCCCATAAACACACACGTTTAAGCTCTTATGCTCAAGCGCATGCACACAAACACACACAGCGACGAGCGTGCGTGCACATTCGGAGGCTCATACACACACGCACACCAACTGAATATGGAGTAGTCCTTATTTGTTCTCACTGCTCACCATTCAGTCTTCATCACAAGCCTGTCAGCAAACACCAACCTGCAGCATTTGCCCAAACTATTACGCGTTAAAGCGTTTTCTTTTCCTTCTGGTGCCCCCAGCTCACGTGGAACATGTGTAAACGTTACGTAACGGGCTCCGGGAAGTTTCAGATTATAAATAACACATACTGTAATAAATATGCATCTGCTTGAACCTGTTAACGTGAGTAAAATCTGACTGGAACAGTTGAAACAACAGCGTTTTGTCCCCTCTCCAGCATTATTGATTTACAGCATCAATACATGCTGGCTCCCTCCTAATACATTTAAAGTCCACAAACAGCAATATGTCACCACTTTTTTTTTTCCAATGTGCCTTTTTGAAAATAAACATTCTGTTCCAAAACTCCGCCTGATGTATATGTATTACAATGTTTTATTCTGGCTTGCTATTAAGTGACCTTTTGTTAACTCGTCTTTAAGTGACATTCATTCTTCTGTCTCAGGGCACACTTCGTCTTTGTTACAGGGCTCGCAGCCACTCAACTTCCCATGTTCTTCATGCTTGGCACAATCAAACCGATAGGGCCTCTGCTTTTTTCTTCAGTCTTTTAAATGTTTATGGGCAGACAGTTGTGGCAAATGATGAAGATTTATCGCCGTTCATTTGTCTTAGTGAAGCCAAAGGAGGGAAGTCCATCTGCCTCCAAATTTGAGTCTCAGGGTTTGGTGATTTTCTGATGAAGATTTAGAGCGTGAGGCGATTTCTGAGATTCTAACTCGCTCTGTAAAACGTGGCTCCACGTAGTCCCTCGCTACTTCGCAGTTCAACATTCGCGGATTTGCTATATTGCAGTTTGTCAACACACATTAACTTCTTATTTATTTATTTATTGTATAGAACACATGGTTGTCAACTTTAATATTACATGATTGGGACAGTACTGGATACTATCAAAAAAAGGTGTTCAATGCAGAAACAACTGGACTTTATTTGTAACAGAAGATGTTTCGCTTCTCATCCGAGGAGCTTTATGAATTCAAAGAGCAGAGAGTGTGAGGTTCAGGTTTTAAAGGCTGAGATAAGATACAACATACCTATGTAAATTGACAAATCACACCTTAACAGTAGGTGTTTCTTAAGTACTGCATACTGTACGGTAAAAAGTTAATGAATAAATAAAATACTTTGGAGAGGAGCCACCATTTTGTAGTTTTCTCTCACTAAGCCTACACTATATTCCCGCTCATAACGACTACATTTCCCAGAAGCCAACAGGATTCTGCCCAGAAGCCTCATTTCCTTCTGCTGAAATAGAGGGAACGTTTTGATCTGATCTGAAAGAGTTTGGTGTTTATTACAGTGACTTTGTCGCCCATTGGATGCAGACAGCTGCACCGAACCCACCGAACTGGACCAGAATCAGAGCAGTACCAGACTTCCAGACCCATCTGTAAATCTTGAGAGCTGGTAACCACCCACGAGGACTTCCGTTTTTTCATCCAGACTTTGATTCAATTGACCACCTCAGGCCCCACGCCAGCCAGCCAAAGATCTGGCCACCCACAAAATGCACTTCGGTGTATACTAATTTGTTTTTTACTAAGTTTGTACACAAGTTCTTAAAGTATACCAATGAAATTTTCATTTTAGGCTGTCGAAATGGTTCGTTAAATATTTTTGTGAATTTCATTGTAAACATATCAATATTTTACTAACACAGATTTCATTTTTTTATGTTATTTTTGCTCCAATGTGGTAATGCATTTTATCAAAATGAAACAAAGACTGTAGAATCATGAAGCTGAGGTTGTGCTGAAAAAGATGATACCAAATAAGGCAAGTTAAATAGTTTTTATGATGGAGATATAACGGTAAATTCAAAATTATACCAAAACGGACATTTAGACCTCAGACCTGCTAGGGTTAAGGGTTGCACTGAACTGAACCAGAACTGGACCCCCAGACTCAGTGGTGAACCCAAGAGCTCCTAGCTGGCCCACAAGAACTTCTGTGCTCCACCAAAGGTCCAGCGTGCCATCTGGGGCCCACCAGGACTTTTTCTTCTCTTTCAACCAGCTCACGTGGACCTCCAAGTGGGGACACGCTGGTAAGTAAAATTTAGTAGCTACATATAACTATGTTGTTTAAATTAGTAGGTTTAAGAGTTTAGGACACCAATTGTGAGCTTCATTGCTGCAGGGTACGTCGGCAGAAATGGAACAGAGTCGGACCGGAACCGAAAGCCGCTCCTGTTCTGCAGAGCTGGTAATTAAAATTGAGTAGCTACATGTACAGTACTGTACGTATGTTGTTAAAATGGCGTAGGTTCAAGAGCCTAGAACATTGCAAGAGTGTGGGAAGGGTTTATAAAGCCTTCACATACATATATAATATATATACGTATATGGTAAATAGGGGCCGAGATGGTGTAGAGGCAGGGCAGCCGGCTCAGGACCAGAAGGTCTCGGGTTCAATCCCCGGTCACGGCATACCTCGTAGTGTCCCTGGGCAAGACACTTAACCCAGAGTTGCTCCCGGTAGGACTGGCAGCGCCTTGCAAGGCAGGCTACTGCTACCGGTGTATGAATGTGTGGATGAATGGGTGGATGGTTGGTACTGTGTAGCGCTTTGGGGCCCCTCAAAGGGGGCTGGAAAGCGCTATATAAGTAAGCTCCATTTACCATTTTATATATATATATTATATATGTATATACACATACACACATACATTTAAAATAAATATGTATAATGTTGCTACTTTGCAGAATTTCCCTTAGCACGGGCGAGATCGGAACCAAACACCTGCAATAAACAAGGAACTACTGTGTATTTACATAAAGAGCCATTAAGAAAATTATTGCACCGTTCATTGTTGAGTAACATGATTCTAAACTGAGTGTGATCATTATATCGCTCGGGCTGTGAGCATGTGCGTCTTGCACGAGTGTGTGTGTGTGTGTGTGTGTGTGTGTGTGTTGTTTCTAGGGCAAGCCTAAACTCTGTCATGTTGATTAGCTTTAGGTGTTAACACACGAGATACTGCCTCGTCTCATTCTCCTCCTGACTGATCAATGTCACTCTTCGTCTCGCTTCTTCTTCCTCTCCGTCACTCCTTTCGCTCTCCCCTTGTCTCAAATGTTTACGTTGAAAACATTTGTTTTCTCTATTTAAAATCAAACTCGTCTCGGGTGTAAAATGCGAGGACGCGTTTGGACACGGCGTTTCCAGCGTGATTTCAGCTTGTTGCTAATTGTTCCCATTCAGCTGCCACTGGGACGTAGCCATGCAGCATCAACAGATAGTGTGTGTGTGTGTGTGTGTGTGTGTGTGTGTGTGTGTGTGTGTGTGTGTGGGGGGGGGTTCCTCAGCTGCCAGCCTCCCACCAACCGCCTTTGTGCCTCTGCCACTTGACATCTCCATTTGCTGTGTGTGATGATGTAAATAATTACACTCAATTAGCACTTAATTAAGGATGGTGAAACAAAAGGACAAGTCCCTGGGCACAGCTTGTCTCCTCTCCTTTTTTTTATTCCTGTACACTGCTGTCTCTGCGCACACACAAAGACACACATCAGGGAAAACAAAACATGTCAGCTTTTGACAACGTGCCATCTGTCCTGCAGCCAACAGAAAGGCTTAGGCACACACACACACACAGATACAGCCCCTCAGCGCCCATAAGACATGCAGAAACGCTAATCGAGTCCTTAGGCGAACATAATTACAGCTTGCCATGTTAATTACCTAACAATTAGCAGCCATCTCGTCCAAGGGGCAATCAACAAATTAGCTTGTGATTCCCATGTTGAGTTATCAACCCTCCCATTTGCACACTCCGCGCTTCGCCCACTTATACATCAACACCTTGTCTACACGAAAGAATACGCTTGTCTAATAAGTAAAAAAAACTACAAGGAAAATAAAAACAGTGAATATTTTGACCCATTAGCTTTTGTTTTACCCCAAGGCAAACTGTAAAATTGTTTTGCATCTTTAGAAGGCAAAGAGGTCATGAATTTAATTTCTCCCTCTCTATACACATATAATGCCTTTGGGCAGCTGCTAAAAAAAAGCAACTTAAAATAGGCGGAGAACAAAAAAATTGAAAATAATAATAATAATCACGAGAGGAAAATGAACAAATTGGGCGTCTTGTAGTGCTCTTTGTCTTTGTAATCTGCGCTCGTTATTGAATGAATAATGAGAAAACCTCGCTGCTGCGATCAGAAATATGAATCTTAATGCCAATTCTGATTGGAAACAAATTGGTGAAGCAGGTGCACTTCGGGGACTAATGATCAATAACAAAAAAAACTCATATTTCATCATTTCTAGAGGACCCAAAAACCTATCATTATGAAAAATGTGCACCTTTTACCAGAGAAACCATCCATCACTGCTCCTATTGAATTTCCCATATTAAAACTCCAATATGGAAGTCGTATAAGCTTATAACACAATCAGACTGAAAATTGAGAAAACTTCATCTCCTGCCGATAAATGTATATCACGGATTAGTGCACTTGGATGGTTGCTTCCTAAAGGGAGAAAGAAAAGAATATGTTGACCTCGTAGATTACGAATAAACCTTGTGCTTTCGCGTGTTGCATTCAAGCTCAACCGAGCAGAGAAAACACTAAAACACTGATAAAGCGTCATCAAACGCCTATGGGTTGCAAAATAGCAGCCAATTTACAGAAACTTGCAATTTATGTACTCTACAGTATATAACACAACTGTGCCTTTATCTCAACCCCTTACAGAAATGTAGTTCCTGCCATTACTCTTCGTATTGCAGTGGTTATTACTGGAGATATTAGATTGGTACAGATCTGAGGCTGGACACCGGTGTGGGGTAATTCATCCTGATTGCTGTGTGTTATACTTACACATTCATGTTATAAGTGTCAGCCAGCCTGCTGTGGCAGCAGCTGATGGTATATATCATGAAATCAAGATACCACTGGCACGTGCATGCATACGATGCTAAGCAGGGTTTAAATGTAATTAGACAGGAGTCCAGCACGAATGCTCGTTCATTGTCTTTCTTCCTTTCCTCGTCACTATCGTAGACCACAATGACCGTGCGAGGCCTTGCCACAGACAGATCTCTAATAGGCCTGGCTGTCTCCTTCTTAATTTGCTGAAATTGCAAAATCAATAGGTGTAGTCGTAGCAGCCCGCGCTCTGTTTTAGAGGGAAAAGATAAAGTCTATGGGAAGGCAATCTTCACTTTCAATTTGCTCCCTGCTCAGCAATGAGGCCAAGTGCTTATCACTCTACTTAAAGAGGCCATATGCCTGCTCGTGGTGGGAGAAGCAGGTGAGCAGGCCTCTGGACACGTTCACTCTTAATTACACTGTTTTATACCTAGCAAATTTGGATTAATTTACTAAAACCCACCTCAGATTCATTAGAAGCAATAATTAATAGGACTTGTTTTGAATGCAACTCAATTCAAGCAACAATTTCAACCTGCTTTTTCCAGTGACCTATGAGCGATGCCGATAAAGTGCGGTGTTCGATCCTTTACTGGACAATCTGGATGCTGCAATGTTGCTCTGGAAGTATAGTTTTCCAGTATTCAAAAGATACAAAAGTAAATGGTGAATGGACTGAACTTCTATAGTTCCTTTCTATCTTTTCAAGACTCTCAAAAGTCTTTACAACACAACCCATGCTCTCATTTACCTATTCACCCTACTATATCTCTGAATCTGTATAAACTAATCAGAGCTTTATCACATTCATGCACCGATGGGACACACATCGGAGGCAATGAGGGGTTCAAAGTCTTGCCCAGGGACACTTCGGAATGTGATTACTGGTTGAATCGAACCCCCAACTCTCCCATTGGAAGACGACTGCTCTAACGCCACATCCGCCCCAGTGTCTACTGTTCTGGTGCATAAGCAGCATACGTCAAAGTACTGTATGCATTTCCCGATGTAATGTTTTGCTCATGTGTGTACAATCTAATTGTTTGGAGACATGTATATTCTGTCCAAATCTCCTCTCGATGCTGTTGTTACCCATAATCCTTCCTTTCAATAACCGCCCTCTTATCGCAGCCTTTCGCTTTCTAATTGCAAAGAGACAAGATGCAGAGGGAGGCGAGCGTGTGTCCTGTGGAGACCTGGGCGGTCGGTGGATGCGTTCAGTGAATCTACAAGTGACGTCCTGTTTGTGACGGCAGCTGAGGGGGAACGTGTGCAGGCGGGGTTGGATTTATGGTTGATTGGAGAAATAATTAACCACGTTGTAGAAAAGAGTTAAAATGGATATTATATGTTCATTTTTTCCCATGTACCCTTTATTTATACAGGTAGTCTCATTGGGTCATGAGAACTCAATTTCACCTGACTTTGGGAGCAGATGATGGGAGTTGAGGGTCTTGCTCAGGGGTCCAGGGTGGGGCAAATGAGGGTGGAGGCAGGTGTGGGTGTTTCACTTTACCATCCACATTTTGATGTTGACGGTACCGGGAGTTGAACCTACGACTTTCCGATCACAGGCCCACCTTCTCCAACCTCTACGCCACCACTCCCGTTGAAGTGAAAGGGCAGGGCTGGAAATCCACATGAATTAAAAACAGGGTTTTGATGATGAAGAGGGGCGATTGTTGCGCCGCTTAAATCTGGACATGATGTTTTGTTCATTTCATTTTACACCAGCCTGCATTCAGATTTAAAAAAAATTGATTTAGCAGAGGGTGAAGAGAGGGGGAGGGAAAGCAGCTAACAAAGAGAAAATAGTTGCATAGGGAAATGTTTGCAAAACATCCACCAGTGGGTTGCATTTGAAAGATGTGCTGTTAGCACAAAAAGACGAAGGGAGGACGGAGGGGAGAAAGGAGGAGGGAAGAGAAGAAAAGAGGGAAGAGGTTCTATTTTGAAAACACTTGTATTGATGCATATTTATGACCGTGTGTCATAAATGCACTTTATGATAAGGCAAATAATTCACACGGCGCATCACAGACATCACTTTAACACATTCTATAACCAGAGTTAAAGACCGCCTTGTTTGCCGTTTCCCATTTCACAATAACCCCTCCAACAATAAGCCCCCTTCCCTCTCCCCCCCACTCTCAACCCATCTTTCTGCTCCACCAATGAACGCTGGGCTCACTACGGCCGTATACTTGGTTACACACTGGCCCCTATTGGCAGTCGCACCACTTGGACACATACTGGTGCATGCTAATGCCTACAAATGCATTTTAATACACAGTAAAGTCACTTTCTTTAATGCATGTTTTTTTATTTGTCAATATTTTTATTTATAATATTTCTAATTAGTTGTCTGTATCACTTTAGTCATGCTATCACATATTCAATTTAGCTTTTAATGTTTAAACTGAGACAAATAAAATGAACTGCAAACCAAAAACTCAAATTATGTAAATGGCTGAGAAGGTATCAGTAATTGAAAAGTTGCACATATTATTATTATTTTTTTTTTAATGATGGAAGAGTTTCACATTAATTCTTTTTTTTTTTGCACGCAGACATAAATATTTGTTCAGGTTTGATGGAATAAATTTCACTGAAAAAGACGTGGAAATTGATCTCAGCAGTAATATCCTCAATTAACGTTGGGATTTCTCTTTTTCCAGGGAGGAACAGTGTGGCAGTACATTTCTGCAGCTAAATACATGATTATACTTAAGCCCTAGTAGTTAGGTGTGCCCAATTTCCACACACCAATATTGAAGGAACACAAGGTCACACGCTGAGAGAGTCTGGAAGAAACTGGCAAAAATGGAGGACGGGGTGAAAGAAGGACGAAAAAATGAAGCACAAAGAAGGTGCAGCATGACCAAATGTCATATCCCTCCTTATATATATATACAGTA
>JBBPBX010052883.1:4116-24046 GCA_038048925.1 Garcialebias charrua
CAGGGCTCCCCCGTGATAAATGAGGAACTACTTTATATATATATATATTATTCTGAATACTACTAATAACAATAACCAACAAAATTATTTGCAAAATTCTTTACTTTTGCTTTTATTTTTGTAGAGCTGACATGCCATGACCTTCAGCACAGTCCCTGCTTACCTGTTTTGAGTCTGAAGTTCTTTCTTGAGTTCTTTTTAGAGCTTTTCTGTCTGTTTCTTTGAGTTTTCTACAATAAACACCAACCTGTTTAAGTTGTTTTCATAAAGTTTTCGCTTGGAAACACATCCAGGAAGGATCTGAACAGTTTTCTGGCTTCAAAGCTTTTGACAAAACTTTGAGCTATTTGCCACTTGCTTTGCAGAATTTTGACATCTTTCAACTAATATTGAATTATGTATCATTTTGTAGTCTATCTGTAGCTATGAATTAAAAGTTAGTGTTTTATTTCATTATATCACTTTAGTTTTGTATTTCTATGCTAATTAATTGTATTATTAGTAAATGTAGGTACTTTTGGATGTTATAAAGAAATATTTGGATTTTTAAGTTCCAGTTAAATAGATTTCTGAATATTTACAAAATACATCCAACAATGTAAACTTGGTAATTCTTCAAAAAGAAAGTGTTCCTGTGTTCAATTAGTCTTTCATAATGCAGTATGAGAAAAGAAACCTGAAAAGATATACACAAGACTGTGGATCATTCAGTTGGGAGCTGACCGATTGCCTGTCATGTGTTGACCTTTCAAAGTGCAATTTAAATCCACGGACATCTGAACTCCAAGAGGAGCAACTGTCACTTTTGGCCATGGCTCTTTCCTGTACGACAAATGCGATTCAAGCCCTTCTCCACAGAGCCCCCACCCCCATTCATATTAAAACCCTGCAATATGTCTAACAACTGCACAGCAGAGAAGAGAGAATGTGGGGTATGTGCTCACAGCATCACAACTCATCTGTCTGCCAGCCTCTCAGGGATTAATACAGCTGAGACAAAATGGGACTGGAAAAAAAAGTTATGCACCAAACATACTCCACTGGCTTCTTGCTCTTCTTTGCGTTCTTCGAAGGTTTTATGCACCATTTCTGATAAGGGAGAACCACAATACAACAAGCTCCTCATGTAAATGTTTTATTTTAAGCTTGTCCTGATCACCTTTTTTAAAACTGGTGTGTTAACTTATTGTGTAAATAAAGTTTTGTTAAAAATCAAAATCTTCTTGATTTGCTTGTACCGGTACTTCTTCTTGTTCTTCTTGTTCTTCAAAGGTGGGCGCCAGACCGCTATGGAGCGCTAAAGCGCTAATCCGCTTATAGCGGATCTAAACAATTTGTCAGCGTTACAGCGGATTGACTCTAACTTTTATAATTCATAAGCGGATTTGTGCTATTTTTATTTAAAATGCAGTACCGCTAATAACTAATTATCTATCAGTAAAAACGAAATGGGGTACGTTATTTTGTCTTCGGCGCGCTGGCTCTCGTAGCTGCTTGTTTACTTTTTACCCCCTTGGTGAGGGAGGGTGGAGGGAGCAGAGAGGAGGGAGGGTAGGAGGGGGAGGGAGCAGAGGGGAGGGAGGGGTGAAACAATAAGGATTATGCTGTTTGGCTAAGGTAGAGTGTCAGGTAGAGGTCAGCCAATCAGAGGTTTTGTTGTTCAGTTCACTCTCAAACCACACGCTGTAGCTCCAAATCTGAAAAGTTAGCAGAAGTCGTGCAGCAGTGGCGAGTCTGGAGGGAAAGCTGGCGTTTTCAAAGTTGAAATACAGAAACTACTTTACTCTCCTTGAGGTAAAAGGCAAGAACCTGCATGTGAAGTGTACATTATGTCCCGGAGCGAAGTGTTAGTCTACGTCCGTCGTAATCTGATCTGATGAAGCATCTCTGCTCAGGTAATTCAGATTTTCAGTACTGTTTTAAAAGTACTTCATATTGTTAAAATGGTTCTTTTGTTTTTAAGAAAATACTTGAAGAACCAGTTGTGTGAGGGTTTGATTTTATTTTACACTACAAAGCACTTATTTTAACTGTTTACTTTTATTTCTAAGAAAACACTTGAACAGTACAGTGTGTACATAGAGCTGAAAACACAATTGTTATATTATTTTGTTAACCTGTATTTTGTAATGAAGAAAAAACTTGAAGTATAGTATGTCAACCAGTCATGTTCTGTTGAGGTGATGTAAGCATTTCTACTTTAAATTCGTACAATAAACAAAAGAAAAAGACAAAGAAGCAGCCGAAATAGCAATCCTCAACACATTAAACAACTTTTAAATTTTTGGACCATGAGCGAAAGGTGTATTGTAGGAGATGACATCCCGAGCGAATCGCGGTGTAAGAGGTAGGATAAAGGTGTATAACAGTTCATGCACCGCTAGTTGGCAGTGTAGTGCAAATATTGCATAACTTGCTGGCTACCAATTGTTGAATTTAAATAGCGATTTAGAGTTAGCTTCCCCTAATTTTCATAAGACATTAGTGCTTTTGAAATTGCGGACCTAAATAAATTAATAAGTGCTTTTGAAATAGCGGAACTAATTTTTGGATTAGTGCTGCCCAGCACTGTTGTTCTTTTTGTCCTGTTCACCTCTGTTTAACACGGTTGTGTTAACTGATTGTGTGAATAAAGATTTGTTAAAAATCGAAATATTCTTGTTCTTCTTGTTCTTGTTCTTCTTCTTGTTGTTGTCCTGTTCACCTCTTTTTAACACTGTTGTGTTAACTGATTGTGTGAATAAAGTTTTCTTAAAAATCAAAATCTTCTTGTTCTTGTTGTTGTCCTGTTCGGGCGGCCGTGGTGTAGTGGTAATGGCAGTCGTCCCCCGATCGGAAGGTTGGAGGTTCAAATCCCAGTTCCCCAACCATGTGTCGTTGTGTCCCTGGGCAAGACACTTAACCCAGAGTTGCTCCCGGTAGGACTGGATGGCGCATTGCATGGCAGTCTGCTGCTACCGGTGTATGAATGTGTGTATGAATGGGTAGATGGTTGGTATTGTAAAGCGCTTTGGGGCCCCTCATAGGGAGCTGGAAAGCGCTATATAAATAAGCTCCATTTACCATTTACTGTTGTGTTAACTGATTGTGTGAATAAAGTTTTGTCAAAAATCAAAATCTTCTTGTTCTTCTTCTTGTTCTTCTTGTTCTTGTTCTTGTTCTTCTTGTTGTCCAGGCTGGGGGTCCGGTCAGCCAGAGTTGCACAGCGCTTCCTGGGCTTGATGAAGGGGAAACTGTCGACCAAAGAGAGGATCTTCTCCACTTTTTCTTTGCAGGACAGAATCCACCGGAGTCAACAGACCCATTCCCCGATCTGCTCATGGATCCTGGCTTCAAAAAAGACAGTGGTCCTCTGTTATCAAGCACGAAACCACAGCTGAGTTCATGCAGTACCGGCCCAAAGACTTTGTATAAAAACTGCGTCAAGAGTATGAACAAAAGAACCCTGCAAAACAGAGCCATCAGCGTGTGGGCCGACAAGCTGAGAGGACAAACTGTGGAGGACCCTCTACAAACCACCTATAAAAAAGCGGACTGGTAATCTCCAGTGGAGGATCCTACACGGGGCCATCGCTATACCAACTCGTTTTTATCCATCATTAGTCCAGGAGTTTTAAATGAGTGTCCTTTCTGTGGTCTGTCCGAGAGCGTTTTTCATGTTTTTATAGATTGTAAGAGACTGACACCTTTTTTTTTTTGCTTATTTATGAGAGTTTTTAGCCTTTTTGGTGTAGTTTTTACTAATTCATTTTTCATTTATGGATTCCATTTTAACAGAGCCAGCAAAACTGAAAGTTATGCACCATAACTCATGTTCCCTGAAGGAAGGGAATGTGGTGCAACATAATTGCTATAGGAAATTGCGCCCCCACGCGATTACCTGAAGGAATACACTCACGCCTTTACGGCAGGGGCGTCAATGTCACGCCAGAGTCCCCACCCTCTGGGTATTTAAGACGCGGACGCCCATCCTACTTCCTCTAAAATGCACTTCACCGAGCTTTCAGCATTGAAAGGGCCAGGTATGTTGCACCTCGTTCCCTTCCTTCAGGGAACATGAGTTATGGTGCATAACTTTCAGTTCCCTTATCAGTCATGTCACTCGGTGCAACATAATTGCTATGGGAACGTAATTCATTCACGCCCTTGAAATGCTCAGTAAAATGCATGTGAGAACATCTGCCTTAATACGGCAGGCATTTCCCAGCCGCTCTCTACAAGGTATGTAGAGAGCACAGCTTGAGAAGAAAAATGTCACATGTAGAAACATCAGCCTGATGTTACCACTGGACACATAGATGAAAACACCAGCTAGAGACAGCATAAGCGTGCTCTGCTAGTGTGATTACTCATTATCTCCTTTTTCCCTGGAAATCTTGAGAAGCAGGAGGAAAAGAGCAAGGGACCTATTATGCCACTGGCAATCAGATGACAATGTGGAGGTAGAGAACCCAGTTCAAGCACAGGGTAACCTTCCAGGTCCCCAGGGAAAAAAATTCCATATATACAAGGGGCACGCACGAGTCCCTCATCTGCTTCTTGAACAGACAACTACTAGGACTGTCAAAGAGGCCCATCCTGATGTTGGAGAACTGTCAGAGGAGAGGGGAACCATTCCACTGAACATCTCCCAAGTAAACATAAACACCAAGGGTCTCCCTTGTGTATGCTGTTGTTGGAAAAAAAGACGATCAGGCCTTAGGCCCTCAGCCAGTTCCCTTCAGTGGCCAGGCTGAAGGCTGCCACAGCTCCGGACGTGGGTGTAGAAGCTGCCCACGTGCCTGAGTCAGCAGGTCTCTGTAAGAAGGCAACTGCCATGGTATCCCTGACAACATTGAGAAGTAGAGGTCACATTGTGAGCTGGCTCTGCATGGGAACAAGTCCACCAAGGTTCTTCCAAACAGTGACCAGACCTGAACCACGACTCGTGGGTTCAGTCTTCATTCTGATTCCAAAAGAGGCCCTCTTGAGAGGGCATTCGCTCCATAATTCAGTTCACCCGGAACATGAGTCGCCCTGAGCGACAATAATCTTGGAGCGTACCATGTGAGCATCCTCTGTGTCAGGCTAAGGAGGGCTTGGGATCTCGTCCCCCCTTCCCAGTTAATGAAGGACACCGTGGTTTTGTTAACTGATTTCACCAGGACGTGCTGTCCCGCAATCAGACCTTTACCAAATAAGTATTTCACTGGCAGGAATACGGCCAACAATTCCAGGAAGTTGATGTACAATCCTGCTTCCTACTCATTCCAGAGGCCTCGTGCATTCTGATTTCTGCAGACTGCCCCCCATCCTGTTTTCGAGGCGTCCATCGTGATGACCACACGGGATGACACCCTACCTGACGGGACCCCTTCCGTGAACACAGACAGGTCCCTCCAAGGTTCCAGGGCCCTCAGGCACTCAAAATCAATTCTAAACTTTCCTGCTCGTCCAGACGGGGCAGGTCGTGTTTGTCTGTTTAGCCATATTTGCAGGGCCCGCATCTTAGCAATGCGTGTGGCACACAGGCTATGGCTGTCGCCAAGAGGCCTAAAAGGCGTTGGCACGTTTTCAGGGGGACCCGCTGATTCAGTTTAACCTAGCCAGGCAACGGGGAATCGAGGAAACACGTTCCTCTGAGAGCCAAGCTCTGTACCGGATGGTGTCGACCTGCACTCCCAGAAATACAGTAATCTGTGATGGGGTCAGGTCACTCTTTTGTAGGTTTATGACAAAACCGAGAGACTCCAGGTGATAGATCACCCTGAAGGAGTGTGACTGGGCCTGTATTCTGCTTCCGGCCAGAACCAGGAGGTCATCCAGGTAGTTCATAATCCTGACTCCTTGATTCCTAAGAGGTGTCAGGGCTGCGTCCAACCATTTAATAAATGTACGAGGAGCATGTCTTCAAACCGAAGGGTAAGGCTTTGAATTCATAAGCCTTCCCTTCGAAGGCAAACCGGAGGAATTTCCTGTGCCTCCTCCACACGCCCACAGGCGTCTTTCAAATCCATTGTACATGCGTAGTCTCCAGGTCTCACGGACTGGGGGACCTGCCGCAGTGTGAACATCTTGAACTTGAAAGTTCTTATTTTCTTGTTCAGAGTCCTGAGATCCAGGATCGGCCTCAGGGATCTCTTTTGGGCACCAGGAAGAGCTTGCTGCAATGACCGGAGAGTAGTTTGTGTTTTGGAACAATACTTATTACTCCTTTCTGTAGCATCGTTGACACTTCCTCTCTCAGCACGTGTGCACGTGCTAGGTTAATGTTCGGTCACAGCATCCCCACGAAGGGGGGCGGTCCTTTGATGAACTGCAGCTTGAGCCCACGACGCACCATCGTCATGACCCATTTGTTTGGCCAGGCCTACGCGTGCGCCATGAGCCTGGAAGGGATGTCTAACTGCTGCTTGTCAGTTTGAGTGCGGGAGGGGTGGCCTTCGACCCCTCTCGCGTACTCTGGAACAGGCTGGTCTGCCCAACAGAAGACATTGCGAGATTTGAATGTCCCAGGCAGAACTCGTGTGTCCTACTACGGTTCATAGTCTGACCTAGTAGTTTGTGTTTCACAAAAGTGGGTCTCAAGTCGAGAACCAGGGCAGTCTGTGCTTTGGTACTTTTATTCTTGTATATGCATGAAACAGTGTTTGTTTTTTACAACACATACCAGTGGCGTAGCCAGGATTTTATGAGGGGCGGTTCGTTTGAAGAAAAAATGGACCTCCGATTGGTTCATTGGCGGTGGTACACGTTACTTCAAACGTGTAAACAAGCTAATTAGCTAGCTAGTTAAAACAATGCTGTGTGAGGTAAATCTTACCAAATAGGTGGTTTTTGTTAGTGGAGAAAGAGCAACACACTGAGAGGGGATGTGTGTCCAGTCTTCTATTCAGAACTCATCCCAGAGACACGGTACTCCGAGTCCCACCCAAACATACACAGAAAAAAAATACCACCGAAGAAGAACGAATGACGTCATCCTCTTAACCCATTTAAGCCCAAATTTTTTTCAGAGTTGAAAGGCATGTTATTTTATCAGTTGGGTCCTTCTGAATCATGTTATGTATTTATTTTCATCATTCTGTATTTTGATTTGAAGAAAATGGCATTTTTATGACTGGCAACAATTGTTGCCAGTAGTCACACAGCTTGTCACTAGGTCAACTGTCACCCGTTCATAATAGAGAACTAATAATAATATAGTAATAACAAAATAATAATGTAGTCAGAATAAATAATAACAAAAAGTTGGAGCATCAGGTTCCTCCTGTATAAAATTCCAAACAACAAACAATTTGAACAGTTTTTTTATTCTTAATTTATTCGTCTGTAGACTCGAATTTTGTAACTTTGTAATCAAAACTTCAACAAACAGTTTTTTTTCTTAGAACCTCTAATAACACACATATATGGGGCGGCCGTGGCGTAGTGGTAATGGCAGTCGTCCCCCGATCGGAAGGTTGGTGGTTCGAATCCCGGTTCCGCACACCATGTGTCGTTGTGTCCCTGGGCAAGACACTTAACCCCGAGTTGCTCCCGGTAGGACTGGAAGGCGCCTTGCATGGCAGTCTACCGCTACCGGTGTATGAATGTGTGTATGAATGGGTGGATGGTTGGTATTGTAAAGCGCTTTGGGGTCCCTCATAGGGGCTGGAAAGCGCTATATAAATAAGCTCCATTTACCATATATGTATATATTTCATCCCATACATTCCATCATCTTTTATGGATGATCTACTCAGTGTGGTACTTCTTGAAGCACTCCAAATGTAGTGGCACATCCCACTTTTCACACGCAAACGATGTGCGTCCGCCACAGTTTTTGCATCGCTTGTACCTGCTACCAGTGTTGCAGGGCCAGTGGTTGAAATGATCAAACCTGGTGGCATCAGTTATCGCCATCTTCTGCCCTGCCTACTTGGCTTTGTTCCATGGCACAGGAGGAGGGTCTGGGCTACCAGCCTCTGGAAGGAGAGGAGATCTTTCTGCCCACTTTTCCAGGTTCTAAATGAATGAAAAAACAAGCATGATAGATGAATGAATATGCCATGTTTTTGTTCATTTATGATGCTATTGATGAATTATCAATATCCTCCTTTCTACAGTGTCATGCCCCATATGTAGAATGTTCTGTAAAAGCAATATCATGCTTGAGTTTGTGATGTTGGTCTGGATATCATCACTGTTGCTCTTGTCAAATGAAGAGCACTAGCGATCACCTCATGTCAAACATCACAAACACGATTGTGATATTGCTAAATAACATGCAGCCTTGTGTACCTGTAATAGCACCAGCTGTTCACCATGGCACTGTTCAGGGCCCAGCTGAAGCATGGCCACCACCACTTCTTGGACCGTATGTTGACTCTGTAGCGGCTGACAAACTGGTCATGCAGGTCCACTTCTCCCATGTGTGTGTTGTAATCCTGGATACACTTGGGCTGTCTGACCTTGTCCATGGTCCGTTTTGGTTTGTTCCATCTCTTTGCCTCAGTTTCGATGAACTCCCTTTCCATGTTTGACACCACAGTGACCATGCTGTTGTCATTCCACCTTACAATCAGCTTCTCTGCCTCAACAAGATATTCAGCATTTCCTCTGGGTGTCTTCTTGAAGGTCTTGGGTTCTGTGAAAGGAACCTTGTGGAGCTGAGCTTGTCGCATCGTGCCACAGCTGCCATAGCCTCTCAGGGTCATCTCATCCACCAGGGACAGGGTTATGAAGAGGTTGTCATGGTAAAACTTGACTCCAGGTGGAACTTCAGCTTTCTCTGCCAGGCCAAGAACCACACTTGGTCCCTGACCAAGTCCAGTTTCCACCAGATCTGTGTGGCTTCCTACATATGGCTAGATCATCAACATCTTTTACCTCAGCGAAACACAAGCTAATGTTAGGCTAGCAAAAAAATGATGTTGGCTAGCAAGAGAATGATGTATGGAAGCGAATAAAAATCTTAGACACACAGGCCTTGACTACATAATTTATTTTGCTAGGAAGAGTATCCTTAGAAGACTAAAATAAGACATTGCACATCATTTTACAATTTGAAATAAGAAAATTAGGTGCAATCCTGCAGACAGTGTTTTCCTGTAGTTAGCGACAAGCTATGTGCCCATTGGCAACTTTTGTTGCCACTTACAAAAAGATGCCCATGAACAAAAAAATATTTATCCTAGGTACAATTTTTGTGGAGAGTGTTACAGTAGAGACTTGAAAGATTAAATGATTATAAAAAAGTATGGGGGGAAACCATAAGAAATGTTATGAAAATTACCCTTTTCCAGGACGATTTGCATATTCCATGTCTTCAGCCGGATGGCCCAGGAAGCATGTGATATCATAAAACAGGAAGCACTTGGAAACATTTTTTAAAATCAAAACCTTTGTCTAAGTTGTCTACTAGTTTATAGGTGGAAAATGTTGCATTAATACATTTGAGATTTTTTTACTGAGTGGAAAATGACAGTGATACACTTTGGCAACAATTGATGCCAGTGGGGCTAAATGGGTTAAAGGCACAGTACCACTCCTTAACATAAATGCAAACTAACCCCACAACAAATAATATAACTTCAATTGCAAAAATAAATAATCTTTTTACTTTGCTTTGTGGTTAGACATTGTTTTTTTATGAATGAAATTAATAAATTGAAAAATACAACAATACAATTCACATGTACACAAAAACAATTGACCAGGGGTCTGCAACCTGCAGCTCAGGGTCCCTCTGCAGCAGCTCTTTCAAGCTTTGACCAAAACTGAATTTTATTGGTTCTTATAACTGGAAGGGTTAGTTTTAGCAGTTTTCCTACATTACAAGGAGTTAACATACTTTCACTTTATGCTTTATTTCTTTTAAGTAGGATACTTAATTTTTCTAGTAAAAAAAAAAAATCACATAGGCCTGCATTGTTTGTTTTAGTTTTTAGAAACTGGGCAAAACTATATTAATTTTTCCTTCTTTACAAGAATCTTGTCTTTTATTTTATCTTAAAATGTAAAAATATCAGTAAATGTTAAAAAATCATTAGACATTTTTAGTTTTATAAATCATTCCTGCTGGCCAGAAAAATGTCCTCTAACAAACTTAAAGTGGTCCGTGGGCCACCAGTTGAGAATCCCAGTTGCAGCAGGTGTTGTGGCTCCGGACACGTTTAATTTAGTGAATAAAGGAGCAGAAATGGCTCTTTGTATCGAAAAGGTTGCAGACCCCTAGAGTAACATTAAAATTTCTCAAGACAAATGTAGTTTTGCAAAACCTTTATTTACATTGCATAAGACAGTTCTGTCCAACATCTTATGTCTCTGGATAGACAAGTGAGTCCAGCTCCATCCTCCTCGAGTGTTTGTTTGCAAACACATCAACAACGCTCTCAAGGTCAATGTGTTTGCTGTAGTGAATGTGAAGTAGTGCCAGTGAGAGACGCTCCTTCGTCATTGATGCCCGCATGTAGCTGTTCAAGCGACGAAGGGCACTGCGCTCACATTCGCAGGTCACAGGCAGTGTGTAGGCCAGTTGAAGTAGGACGTGCAAGTTGGGGTAAAGGTCTCGGTCACACTCTTTAATGGAACCTGCAGGGGTGTTCGGCCTCTGTGACCCAGGCACTCTGCCGTACCTAGCAGAACAATTATTAAAACAAAATGTTCTGTATAGTAATGTTGTAACATTCAATTTCTAAAATGGGCTTCTCAGGTGCTTAACTTCAAAATAACTTACTTCAGGGGCAGCCATCTTCATCATTCGAAGCACTGGTACACACCAAACTTGCACGGTCTTCATCTAAGATATGACACGTGAATAAGAGATTTTAGAATATTTTTTAGACACTTTTAGCATTTAAATAATCATATCAAAAGATTTAATATTTAGCTAAAAGAATTTACAGAAATACATTCTAAATAAGAAAACATTTGTTCCTGAAATCATTCTAAGACATATTGACAAAATCTATTTTACAAGAAGATCTGTTTTATTTATTTATTTTACCTGGAACTGATCTGTTTCTTTGAAACAAAGTTGTACATTGAAGCGCTGCTCTTTTCCTCTCTGTCCTTCTGCTTGCACCTACCCATGTTGGTATCCAGCACAGAAACCTGAAAAACAGTTTAACATAATATTAAATATGTAGTAAACAATTTAGTAAGATCTGCTAAGACATTTTGGGTTTCTATTTGAAAACGTTTTTTTTTACTTGTCTTACGTACAAAAACAGTTTTTCTGAATGTTTGTTCTTTTGAAAATGTATCCAAACATTTATTTTTCACCAAATAGGCTATATTACAGTATATTCAACACTGCTAAGTTATTGTTTGTATCCTGTCCAAACTAGGCCTGAGGCCTGTAGCTTTTGTTTAGAAAAACATGGACGCTCAGTTTCAGGCTTCCTGTGAGTAACTATCTGTCCTATCACTGTAAACTTAGCTTTAGGGATAGAATGGGGCCGTACTGGTACTAATTTCAGATAAATTACTGTTCCCAACATGGCGGAAATAGCCAAAAACAAGGAAAAAAAACGTGGCGAAAATCGTTGCTACTTAGCTTAGCTTTAGCATGTTTTAGCATTATCCATATCTTATAAAAACGTGACCCACTTCTAATCTCTCTAACATCAAACAGTACTACTTAAAATACACAAATGAACAGTTGAATCAAAAACCACAATGTAATTTTACCGTTTGAATCCACCGTGTTGCCTTCCAAGCCAGGACAGAGTGAACGTTGTCTTCCCCTCACAGTCTCGCGAGAGTTGTAGACGGGACTTCATAGGCAAAGTGGGCGGTTCGTTCGAACCGGGCGAACCCCCCCTGGCTACGCCCATGCAAAAGGCAAAGCTCTCAATTTACCGATCGATCTACATTCCCACCCTCATCTATGGTCATGAGCTTTGGGTTGTGACCGAAAGAACGAGATCTCGGATACAAGCGGCTGAAATGAGTTTTCTCCGCAGGGTGGCTGGACTCTCCCTTAGAGATAGGGTGAGAAGCTCAGTCATCCGGGAGGGACTCGGAGTAGAGCCGCTGCTTCTCCACATCGAGAGGAGCCAGTTGAGGTGGCTCGGGCATCTGGTTAGGATGCCTCCTGGACGCCTCCCTGGTGAGGTGTTCCGGGCATGTCCCACCGGGAGGAGACCCAGAGGAAGACCCAGGACACGCTGGAGGGACTATGTTTCTCGGCTGGCCTGGGAACGCCTTGGGATTCCCCCAGAGGAGCTGCTCCAAGTGGCTGGGGAGAGGGAAGTCTGGGCCTCCCTACTTAGGCTGCTACCCCCGCGACCCGACCCCGGATAAGAGGAAGAAAATGGATGGATCATGAACATTAATGACACATGTCACAAACATTAATGACACGTGTCACAAACATTAATGACACGTATCATGAACATTAATGATAAGTGTAACGAACATTAATGACACGTGTCACGAACATTAATGATGCGTGTAACGAACATTAATGACACATATCACGAACATTGATGACAGGTACCCTGAACATTAATGACACGTGTCACAAAAATAACATACATCACGAACATTAATGACACGTATCATGAACATTAATGATGCGTGTAACGAACATTAATGACACGTGTCACAAACATTAATGGCACGTGTCACAAACATTAATGACACGTGTCACAAACATTAATGACACGTATCATGAATATTAATGACACGTGTCACAAACATTAATGACACGTATCATGAACATTAATGATACGTGTCATGAACAAGTGGGGTTAGCACCACATTAAAAAAGGATCAAATAAAGATTTATGATTTTACAACGAAGGCAGGTCCAGAAATACTGTATTACTGGGATTTAATTTTCAAAATCAAATCTTCACACAGCTTCAAATATTCAAAGTACCATCAGAAAAAGAGTCACAGATGAAATATGACATGAGGACACGAGTCACAGATGAAATATGACATGAGGACACGAGTCACAGATGAAATATGACATGAGGACACGAGTCACAGATGAAATATGACATGAGGACACGAGTCACAGATGAAATATGACATGAGGACACGAGTCACAGATGAAATATGACATGAGGACACGAGTCACAGATGAAATATGACATGAGGACACGAGTCACAGGTGAAATATGACATGAGGACACGAGTCACAGATGAAATATGACATGAGGACACGAGTCACAGGTGAAATATGACATGAGGACACGAGTCACAGATGAAATATGACATGAGGACACGAGTCACAGATGAAATATGACATGAGGACACGAGTCACAGATGAAATATGACATGAGGACACGAGTCACAGATGAAATATGACATGAGGACACGAGTCACAGATGAAATATGACATGAGGACACGAGTCACAGGTGAAATATGACATGAGGACACGAGTCACAGATGAAATATGACATGAGGACACGAGTCACAGATGAAATATGACATGAGGACACGAGTCACAGATGAAATATGACATGAGGACACGAGTCACAGGTGAAATATGACATGAGGACACGAGTCACAGATGAAATATGACATGAGGACACGAGTCACAGGTGAAATATGACATGAGGACACGAGTCACAGATGAAATATGACATGAGGACACGAGTCACAGGTGAAATATGACATGAGGACACGAGTCACAGATGAAATATGACATGAGGACACGAGTCACAGATGAAATATGACATGAGGACACGAGTCACAGATGAAATATGACATGAGGACACGAGTCACAGATGAAATATGACATGAGGACACGAGTCACAGATGAAATATGACATGAGGACACGAGTCACAGATGAAATATGACATGAGGACACGAGTCACAGATGAAATATGACATGAGGACACGAGTCACAGATGAAATATGACATGAGGACACGAGTCACAGATGAAATATGACATGAGGACACGAGTCACAGATGAAATATGACATGAGGACACGAGTCACAGGTGAAATATGACATGAGGACACGAGTCACAGATGAAATATGACATGAGGACACGAGTCACAGGTGAAATATGACATGAGGACACGAGTCACAGATGAAATATGACATGAGGACACGAGTCACAGATGAAATATGACATGAGGACACGAGTCACAGATGAAATATGACATGAGGACACGAGTCACAGGTGAAATATGACATGAGGACACGAGTCACAGATGAAATATGACATGAGGACACGAGTCACAGATGAAATATGACATGAGGACACGAGTCACAGATGAAATATGACATGAGGACACGAGTCACAGATGAAATATGACATGAGGACACGAGTCACAGATGAAATATGACATGCAGCATGGTTTGTGCCATTGATTCATTTGAGTTTTCTGTCACATCAAACAAAACTCAAAATGCTGCTTTGAAATCCGGTTTAAAGCTGCAGTCTGTACGTTTCTGTAGAACGCAAGACAGAAAAATTTTCAACAGGGAAAGCATTCTGGTCCCTCCCCCTTGCTCTCGCTGAAATTCAGCTCGGCCTCCTTAGCTCCGCCTCCACTGCATGTCCTGTCGCAGCCGCTGCATATTCTGTGTTTATATGTTAATAAAACGTTCTAAAAAATAAAATAAAAACATAGAGCGTTGGTCCAGCTCACCAGAACACCAGGAAATCTGCAGAGCCTCGTGCAGCCACGCTGGACATGAGTTTAGTTCGCTCGTGACAAATTTATTCATTTCCTCATTGTTTCAGTCATGGAGTCAGTGGAGGAGGAAGAAGCGATGACTTGACTTTTGGCAAAAAACAAAAGAAAAGTCCAGATCAGGGATGAAGAAGAGGAATTTAATGCATTTAGTACATAAACCTTACATTTACATAATCTTCATCCGCAATGGTCTTCATCAGCAATGGTCCAGTTGTTCCAGAGATGGATGAAGCTCCAGTTGGTCAAGAGATGGATGAAGCTCCAGTTGGTCAAGAGATGGATGAAGCTCCAGTTGGTCCAAGAGATGGATGAAGCTCCAGTTGGTCCAGAGATGGATGAAGCTCCAGTTGGTCAAGAGATGGATGAAGCTCCAGTTGGTCCAGAGATGGATGAAGCTCCAGTTGGTCCAGAGATGGATGAAGCTCCAGTTGGTCAAGAGATGGATGAAGCTCCAGTTGGTCAAGAGATGGATGAAGCTCCAGTTGGTCCAGAGATGGATGAAGCTCCAGTTGGTCAAGAGATGGATGAAGCTCCAGTTGGTCAAGAGATGGATGAAGCTCCAGTTGGTCAAGAGATGGATGAAGCTCCAGTTGGTCCAGAGATGGATGAAGCTCCAGTTGGTCCAGAGATGGATGAAGCTCCAGTTGGTCAAGAGATGGATGAAGCTCCAGTTGGTCCAGAGATGGATGAAGCTCCAGTTGGTCCAGAGATGGATGAAGCTCCAGTTGGTCAAGAGATGGATGAAGCTCCAGTTGGTCCAGAGATGGATGAAGCTCCAGTTGGTCCAGAGATGGATGAAGCTCCAGTTGGTCAAGAGATGGATGAAGCTCCAGTTGGTCCAGAGGTGGATGAAGCTCCAGTTGGTCCAGAGATGGATGAAGCTCCAGTTGGTCAAGAGATGGATGAAGCTCCAGTTGGTCAAGAGATGGATGAAGCTCCAGTTGGTCCAGAGATGGATGAAGCTCCAGTTGGTCAAGAGATGGATGAAGCTCCAGTTGGTCCAGAGATGGATGAAGCTCCAGTTGGTCCAGAGATGGATGAAGCTCCAGTTGGTCAAGAGATGGATGAAGCTCCAGTTGGTCCAGAGATGGATGAAGCTCCAGTTGGTCCAGAGATGGATGAAGCTCCAGTTGGTCCAAGAGATGGATGAAGCTCCAGTTGGTCCAGAGGATGGATGAAGCTCCAGTTGGTCCAGAGATGGATGAAGCTCCAGTTGGTCAAGAGATGGATGAAGCTCCAGTTGGTCAAGAGATGGATGAAGCTCCAGTTGGTCCAGAGATGGATGAAGCTCCAGTTGGTCCAGAGGTGGATGAAGCTCCAGTTGGTCCAGAGATGGATGAAGCTCCAGTTGGTCCAGAGATGGATGAAGCTCCAGTTGGTCCAGAGATGGATGAAGCTCCAGTTGGTCAAGAGATGGATGAAGCTCCAGTTGGTCCAGAGATGGATGAAGCTCCAGTTGGTCAAGAGATGGATGAAGCTCCAGTTGGTCCAGAGATGGATGAAGCTCCAGTTGGTCAAGAGATGGATGAAGCTCCAGTTGGTCCAGAGATGGATGAAGCTCCAGTTGGTCAAGAGATGGATGAAGCTCCAGTTGGTCAAGAGATGGATGAAGCTCCAGTTGGTCAAGAGATGGATGAAGCTCCAGTTGGTCAAGAGATGGATGAAGCTCCAGTTGGTCAAGAGATGGATGAAGCTCCAGTTGGTCAAGAGATGGATGAAGCTCCAGTTGGTCAAGAGATGGATGAAGCTCCAGTTGGTCAAGAGATGGATGAAGCTCCAGTTGGTCAAGAGATGGATGAAGCTCCAGTTGGTCCAGAGATGGATGAAGCTCCAGTTGGTCAAGAGATGGATGAAGCTCCAGTTGGTCCAGAGATGGATGAAGCTCCAGTTGGTCCAGAGATGGATGAAGCTCCAGTTGGTCCAGAGATGGATGAAGCTCCAGTTGGTCCAGAGGTGGATGAAGCTCCAGTTGGTCCAGAGATGGATGAAGCTCCAGTTGGTCCAGAGGTGGATGAAGCTCCAGTTGGTCCAGAGATGGATGAAGCTCCAGTTGGTCCAGAGATGGATGAAGCTCCAGTTGGTCAAGAGATGGATGAAGCTCCAGTTGGTCCAGAGATGGATGAAGCTCCAGTTGGTCCAGAGATGGATGAAGCTCCAGTTGGTCCAGAGATGGATGAAGCTCCAGTTGGTCCAAGAGATGGATGAAGCTCCAGTTGGTCCAGAGATGGATGAAGCTCCAGTTGGTCAAGAGATGGATGAAGCTCCAGTTGGTCAAGAGATGGATGAAGCTCCAGTTGGTCCAGAGATGGATGAAGCTCCAGTTGGTCAAGAGATGGATGAAGCTCCAGTTGGTCAAGAGATGGATGAAGCTCCAGTTGGTCAAGAGATGGATGAAGCTCCAGTTGGTCCAGAGATGGATGAAGCTCCAGTTGGTCCAGAGATGGATGAAGCTCCAGTTGGTCAGAGAGATGGATGAAGCTCCAGTTGGTCCAGAGATGGATGAAGCTCCAGTTGGTCAAGAGATGGATGAAGCTCCAGTTGGTCCAGAGATGGATGAAGCTCCAGTTGGTCCAGAGATGGATGAAGCTCCAGTTGGTCCAGGGATGGATGAAGCTCCAGTTGGTCAAGAGATGGATGAAGCTCCAGTTGGTCCAGAGATGGATGAAGCTCCAGTTGGTCAAGAGATGGATGAAGCTCCAGTTGGTCCAGAGATGGATGAAGCTCCAGTTGGTCCAGAGATGGATGAAGCTCCAGTTGGTCAGAGATGGATGAAGCTCCAGTTGGTCCAGAGATGGATGAAGCTCCAGTTGGTCCAGAGATGGATGAAGCTCCAGTTGGTCAAGAGATGGATGAAGCTCCAGTTGGTCAAGAGATGGATGAAGCTCCAGTTGGTCCAGAGATGGATGAAGCTCCAGTTGGTCCAGAGATGGATGAAGCTCCAGTTGGTCCAGAGATGGATGAAGCTCCAGTTGGTCCAGAGATGGATGAAGCTCCAGTTGGTCCAGAGATGGATGAAGCTCCAGTTGGTCCAGAGATGGATGAAGCTCCAGTTGGTCCAGAGATGGATGAAGCTCCAGTTGGTCCAGAGATGGATGAAGCTCCAGTTGGTCAAGAGATGGATGAAGCTCCAGTTGGTCAAGAGATGGATGAAGCTCCAGTTGGTCCAGAGATGGATGAAGCTCCAGTTGGTCCAGAGATGGATGAAGCTCCAGTTGGTCAAGAGATGGATGAAGCTCCAGTTGGTCCAGAGATGGATGAAGCTCCAGTTGGTCCAGAGATGGATGAAGCTCCAGTTGGTCAAGAGATGGATGAAGCTCCAGTTGGTCAGAGATGGATGAAGCTCCAGTTGGTCCAGAGATGGATGAAGCTCCAGTTGGTCAAGAGATGGATGAAGCTCCAGTTGGTCCAGAGATGGATGAAGCTCCAGTTGGTCAAGAGATGGATGAAGCTCCAGTTGGTCCAGAGATGGATGAAGCTCCAGTTGGTCCAGAGATGGATGAAGCTCCAGTTGGTCCAGAGATGGATGAAGCTCCAGTTGGTCCAGAGATGGATGAAGCTCCAGTTGGTCCAAGAGATGGATGAAGCTCCAGTTGGTCCAGAGATGGATGAAGCTCCAGTTGGTCAAGAGATGGATGAAGCTCCAGTTGGTCCAGAGATGGATGAAGCTCCAGTTGGTCAAGAGATGGATGAAGCTCCAGTTGGTCCAGAGATGGATGAAGCTCCAGTTGGTCAAGAGATGGATGAAGCTCCAGTTGGTCCAGAGATGGATGAAGCTCCAGTTGGTCCAGAGATGGATGAAGCTCCAGTTGGTCAAGAGATGGATGAAGCTCCAGTTGGTCCAGAGATGGATGAAGCTCCAGTTGGTCCAGAGATGGATGAAGCTCCAGTTGGTCCAGAGATGGATGAAGCTCCAGTTGGTCCAGAGGTGGATGAAGCTCCAGTTGGTCCAGAGATGGATGAAGCTCCAGTTGGTCAAGAGATGGATGAAGCTCCAGTTGGTCAAGAGATGGATGAAGCTCCAGTTGGTCCAGAGGTGGATGAAGCTCCAGTTGGTCAAGAGATGGATGAAGCTCCAGTTGGTCCAGAGGTGGATGAAGCTCCAGTTGGTCAAGAGATGGATGAAGCTCCAGTTGGTCCAGAGATGGATGAAGCTCCAGTTGGTCCAGAGATGGATGAAGCTCCAGTTGGTCAAGAGATGGATGAAGCTCCAGTTGGTCCAGAGATGGATGAAGCTCCAGTTGGTCCAGAGATGGATGAAGCTCCAGTTGGTCAAGAGATGGATGAAGCTCCAGTTGGTCAAGAGATGGATGAAGCTCCAGTTGGTCCAGAGGTGGATGAAGCTCCAGTTGGTCCAGAGATGGATGAAGCTCCAGTTGGTCAAGAGATGGATGAAGCTCCAGTTGGTCCAGAGATGGATGAAGCTCCAGTTGGTCAAGAGATGGATGAAGCTCCAGTTGGTCCAGAGGTGGATGAAGCTCCAGTTGGTCCAGAGATGGATGAAGCTCCAGTTGGTCCAGAGATGGATGAAGCTCCAGTTGGTCCAGAGATGGATGAAGCTCCAGTTGGTCAAGAGATGGATGAAGCTCCAGTTGGTCAAGAGATGGATGAAGCTCCAGTTGGTCCAGAGATGGATGAAGCTCCAGTTGGTCCAGAGATGGATGAAGCTCCAGTTGGTCAAGAGATGGATGAAGCTCCAGTTGGTCCAGAGGTGGATGAAGCTCCAGTTGGTCCAGAGATGGATGAAGCTCCAGTTGGTCAAGAGATGGATGAAGCTCCAGTTGGTCCAGAGGTGGATGAAGCTCCAGTTGGTCAAGAGATGGATGAAGCTCCAGTTGGTCCAGAGGTGGATGAAGCTCCAGTTGGTCCAGAGATGGATGAAGCTCCAGTTGGTCAAGAGATGGATGAAGCTCCAGTTGGTCCAGAGATGGATGAAGCTCCAGTTGGTCAAGAGATGGATGAAGCTCCAGTTGGTCCAGAGATGGATGAAGCTCCAGTTGGTCCAGAGGATGGATGAAGCTCCAGTTGGTCCAGAGATGGATGAAGCTCCAGTTGGTCCAGAGGTGGATGAAGCTCCAGTTGGTCCAGAGATGGATGAAGCTCCAGTTGGTCCAGAGATGGATGAAGCTCCAGTTGGTCCAGAGATGGATGAAGCTCCAGTTGGTCCAGAGATGGATGAAGCTCCAGTTGGTCCAGAGATGGATGAAGCTCCAGTTGGTCCAGAGATGGATGAAGCTCCAGTTGGTCCAGAGATGGATGAAGCTCCAGTTGGTCAAGAGATGGATGAAGCTCCAGTTGGTCCA
>JBBPBX010052884.1:0-10978 GCA_038048925.1 Garcialebias charrua
ACATTACTGACACCAATTTAAGCCCATTAAAGACTTGTGAGCACATTTAATTGGCCTGCTAGTGCTAATCCACTTACAGGAAAAGATAATCTGCTTTAATTTCTGCTGAGTAAAGCTCGCAGTTTGAGGCTCGTGCTCGGCGGCAGGGAGCCACAGTTCGCTGCGTTTGACGAGTCACATTTGGTTTTGGATCCTGGAGCGGTTTGTCTCAAACGAGGCATTAATTAGACACGCCGTGAGGCTCAGCAGCATCAGTCCGACAGAAAAACGCCACCGCGGCGGGAGAAAACACGAAAAGACAACTTGGTTTGTGTTCGACTTCATGACCAACATTAAAACAATTAAATTAACAAAGTGTTGAAGGTCCTATTCTTCTAAAAAACACTACAGTTACAGTGATGAAGCCGGGGAGTAACTCATGTGGATTTAGTGTTACGGGTCTGTTTTTGCCGTGAGGTTAATGTAACAATCAATAAAACAAAAACTAAACGTTTAGTGTAGACGTGTGCTGATCTGAAATGAAGAGGGGGTGCAGCTTCTACGCATCTCTCATCATCAGTGCTTTAAAGGAGTAATCAGATCTCGCTCTAAACTAAAACAGACAAATTATTTAAAAAAAAACACAAAACAAAGGCTTCATCTAAAAGTGGTCTCTCTACAGGTTCACCGAGCTTCCACGAGAAAAACTCATCGAGAAAAAGCTGAAAAGATCGTCTGCTACCACAACTCCAGTGTTTATGTCTTCACGGTGTTTACAGGAGGACGACGGCTACAACACGAAGCCTTCTGCACAGTTCAAAGGTCACCTCCGTGTAGGAAATCCTCGACGAGACGCTGACAGACGCCTCTGTAGTGGAAAAAAGTTTGCAGATTGTCCAGAAAGTTCCTCCGGCTCCTTCAGATCATCCGATTGGTGTGCAAAACCCCCACCTTCACAAAATCCAGCTGCGACGAGGCTTTAACCCGCCCTGGTCCTCCACAGAGAACACACACACATACACACACACACACCTTATTGCCTCATGGTCAGGTGACACCCCACCACAGTTCAGCGACTCACGTTAAGGTCCAGAGAATCGTCCCGCACGGCTCGTTGTTCGGAGTCTTTCTGTTTCCTTGTCCTCGGTGTGCGAGACAATTCTGCTCCACCCGAGTCCCTTCAGAGTCCAGAGGTCTTTAGTGTCTCGGTTGGTCTCATCTCATCCGGTTCTGACGCATCAGGGGGACGATGCAGGACGGCGGACCGGCCTTCTGCAGGAAGGGGTGCTGGAGCAGCTCGTTGGCTGTGGCCCTCTGACCCGGCTCTCGCACCAACATCCGGTCCAGGAAGCCTTTGAGGACAGGGGAGACCTGAGAGGAACATGCATGTTGTATGGTCAGTCACAATTCAGACCCTCACCTTCAGATCTAAGTGTGGACACTGCTGCTCCATTTGATAGTTTTTATTGTTAACTTCACAACAAGTACTGTATTTTCCGGAATATAGGCCGCGGCTTTTTATCATTTTTGCATGCCCTGCGACCTATATTCAGGTGCAACCTATTTATGGCTTTAATAAGCTGATTTGTAATCATTTATTAACAAAAATTAAACTGAGACACACTCTTTACAATAATGTCAGCTAACAAATATATTTTTTTAGGTGTTTATCCTGCTAAAATTATTCATTTATTAAAGAAAAGTTCAGCTCAGACACATATTTGCTATAATTTTTATCAAACAAATACAGGGAACCCTCGACTTACGAACGAGTTCCGGACCTAAGGACCGTTCGTATGTCGAAAGAAACGTACCCGTATTTTCTGGTGTATAGGTCGCACCTTTTTATGGTTTTTTTCAAGGCCTGCGACCTAGACTCAGGTGCAACCTACATATGGCTTGTTATCACTTTCGGTGAAACAAATTTTTAAATCCAGCTCATTTCACAATTATGTTCATTTATTAAAGCTAGGGTATGTAAGATTGTAATGTAGTCTGTAACTTTTCAAACAATATATATTTTAACATATTTCTTCACTCTGTCACTAGATTGATGTTAGAGAGGTAATCTCTGAAAAAAACAAAAAAAAATATTGTCCCCTTGCTTCTCCAGGTGGTAAATAAGCATTTCTAAAAAGAAAAAGTGACCCGCCATTTTCCAGCCAATAAAAACAAAGTTTGTAACCAGCCAATAAAAACCGAGCTTGAATTTGAATCAGCCAATAAAAACAGAGCTTGAATTCAAATTTCAACAGACCACAAGGGGGCAGAGCCATATATGGCTCTGAGGGGGAGGGATCAGAATGCTTTGCTTGTTGAAATTTTTTCTAAGTGCTGCTGTTCTACAGAAACTGCAGACTGAACCTTTAAGGAAAAGTTCAGCTCAGACACATATTTGCTATAATTTTTATCAAACAAATAATTGTTTTTAAGTGTTAATCTTCTTAAAAGCCTTGCTGTGCGCTCCTGTGGCAGACATTTGCAGCAGAGCTAAACGTAGGTGCGACCTATACACCAGTGCGACCTATCTAGGGATTTTTCCTATCTATTGGTGATAATTGGACAATGCGACCTATACACCAGAAAATACTGTAAGCCAGATCCTATACACATTTTTTTTTTTAATAAATGAATACATGTACAGTACTGTACAGTCACCAAGCACTTAGCCTATCCTAACACAGTTTTTAAAGATGAAGGAGTTAGTTGAATTGTCTCCCTTTCACATAAAGTGAAAGTAGCTCCCTTTATGTGAATGGAGCCTGCTGGGGAGACAATTCAACTCACTCCTTCATCTTTAAAAACTGTGTTAGGATAGGCTAAGTGCTTGGTGACTGTACAGTACTGTACATTTATCTATTTATTTAAAAAAAATTAATGTATAGATAAATGTACAGTACTGTACAGTCCCCAAGCACTTAGCCTATCCTAACACAGTTAATGAGTCAGTTGAATTGTCTCCCTCCTCCCCAGCAGGCTCCATTCACATAAAGGGAGCTACTTTCACTTTATGTGAAAGGGAGACAATTCAACTCACTCCTTCATCTTTAAAAACTGTGTTGGGATAGGCTAAGTGCTTGGTGACTACAGTACTGTACATGTATTCATTTATTAAAAAATAAAAAATAAATTTACAGTGCGTTCGTAAGTCCGAGTTGCCGTAAGTCGAGGGTTCCCTGTACCGTAATTGTTTTAAGTGTTAATCTTCTTAAAAGCCTTGCTGTGCGCTCCTGTGGCAGACATTTGCAGCAGAGCTAAACACGGTCCACATTTTGACGTAGGTGTGACCTATATTCAGGTGCGACCTATACTGGTATATGGATTTTTCCAATTCTTTGGCAATAATTGGACAATGCGACCTATATTCAGGTGCGACCTATATTCCAGAAAATACGGTACCTTTAATCTTTAATCAGATTGTTGTTTTAGATCAACAGATCCATAAGAATAAAAAAGATCCAGTTTTTGTTTCCAAACCTTGTGCAAGTTCTTCAGTTTGGGCGGCAGGTTGTCTCGAATCATCTTCATGGCTTTGAGCGGCGGCTCGTTGAAGTACGGCGGCTCTCCGTCCACCATCTCTATGACCATGATGCCTAGAGACCAGATGTCCACCTGCGTCCAAACAGAACCCGTCAACAACACGCAGGGACAGACCGCTGCTTCATCAGACGGAGCTCAAGCACGGAGCGCTACCTCGGGTCCATAAGGAAGTCTGGATATGAGCTCCGGCGCCATCCAGTACGGCGTTCCAACCAGAGACTTCCTCCTCGGAACTTCCTTTGACACCTGAGCGCAGAATCCAAAGTCTGACAGCTTCACCTGGACACAGGAAGTGCACTTTTAAAAACAGGTTGTTGTTTTTCTTCTTGTTTTTGTTGCAGTTAAAAGTTCTCAGAAACCTTTTTTTCACTTGTCAGTTTTGGCTGTAAATAAAATGAAATCTGTATTTCAGGCACAACTTCCTCTTTTCTTTTTATTTAAAACCTTAATGTTTGATTGGTCCACACATCTGAGTGACGACAAGCAGGCTTCACATGTTCTCAGAAGGTTCTGCACGGCTGACTGGGCCGAGGCAGAATCTAAGACCGACTGCTGGTCTCGTTCTGGAACGAGGAGCAAAATGAATCAGCTGAGGAGCGTGACGGCTCAGCGCAACCACGACCTCAACGACCACCTGAACTCTGCAGGAAACAAACATCAAACGGGCCGCTCAGAGAGCAGGTGCTACAGGACACGCCAAACACGCCCGTCCTGCCGAGAAACATTCAGGCTCTGCTGAGTCCACTTCCCCTACTGGGTCAAACCACAAGCTCACACCCAGCTCAGCAGCACTCCACGAGAAGAAGAAACTACAGCCAGAAGTCTGTCTGCACCAAACACACGCCTGAAAACAACAACTATGATGCTCTGAGTTCAAATCACCACAAGTTCAAGTAGAGGAATGCACCTGGTACTCACAGGGAACACACCTGGTACTCAGAAGCCGTTTACGCATTTGCCGGCCCTCCCCGGTCCCGCTCGTCTCTGGTTGGCCCAGAGCCAGCTCTGGCCCGCCCTCGTTGATTGCGCACTGTCCGGAGAGCAAGCCTTGAAGTGGGTGGGGTGTTCACTTGACGTGGGTGGGGTATTCACTTGACGTGGGTGGGCAGTTCTTACCGAAAAGCTCAGAATGCGAATTTTTGGAAAAAACGAAATAAATACTGAGTTTTCATGTGTTTTTTCACTACAGTTAGCAAGTTAAGCATATAAACACACGTTTCCGATCATTTTTATGCACTCAAAAGTAGTTTTTAGATGAAAATAGAGTGTTTTTAGGTGCGCTGGCGAAATTTACGAGCGGACTTCCGGGTTGCGAATTTTGGAAAAAACGAAATAAATACTGAGTTTTCATGTGTTTTTTCACTACAGTTAGCAAGTTAAGCATATAAACACACGTTTCCGATCATTTTTATGCACTCAAAAGTAGTTTTTAGATGAAAATAGAGTGTTTTTAGGTGCGCTGGCGAAATTTACGAGCGGACTTCCGGGTTGCGAATTTTTGGAAAAAACGAAATAAATACTGAGTTTTCATGTGTTTTTTCACTACAGTTAGCAAGTTAAGCATATAAACACACGTTTCCGATCATTTTTATGCACTCAAAAGTAGTTTTTAGATGAAAATAGAGTGTTTTTAGGTGCGCTGGCGAAATTTACGAGCGGACTTCCGGGTTGCGAATTTTTGGAAAAAACGAAATAAATACTGAGTTTTCATGTGTTTTTTCACTACAGTTAGCAAGTTAAGCATATAAACACACGTTTCCGATCATTTTTATGCACTCAAAAGTAGTTTTTAGATGAAAATAGAGTGTTTTTAGGTGCGCTGGCGAAATCGCAGTTGATGACTCAACACGCAGCTAGTCACGCCCTCTGGTCTCGCCCCTACACGAAGCAGTCCAGCCCCTGCTGCAAACAACGAATCAAATGTGAGCAGTAAATGACGTGAAACTGGGCCCGTCGGGCCGCGGTCCGATGGAACCACGGTGGAGATGGTTCCAAAACGAGGGCGGAGCCGGGGAAAAAAAGGAAAATGCGGACACGCTGAACCCGGGTTAGAGGGCGGGGCGGGGCCACCCGGGCCTTTAAGGGCTGGTCAATGCGAAAACGGCTACAGGGAACACACCTGGTACTCACGGGGAACGCACCTGGTACTCACGGGAAACGCACCTGGTACTCACGGGGAACACACCTGGTACTCACAGGGAACACACCTGGTACTCACAGGGAACACACCTGGTACTCACAGGGAACACACCTGGTACTCACAGGGAACACACCTGGTACTCACAGGGAACACACCTGGTACTCACAGGGAACACACCTGGTACTCACAGGGAACACACCTGGTACTCACAGGGAACACACCTGGTACTCACAGGGAACACACCTGGTACTCACAGGGAACACACCTGGTACTCACAGGGAACACACCTGGTACTCACAGGGAACACACCTGGTACTCACAGGGAACACACCTGGTACTCACAGGGAACACACCTGGTACTCACAGGGAACACACCTGGTACTCACAGGGAACACACCTGGTACTCACAGGGAACACACCTGGTACTCACAGGGAACACACCTGGTACTCACAGGGAACACACCTGGTACTCACAGGGAACGCACCTGGTACTCACAGGGAACACACCTGGTACTCACAGGGAACACACCTGGTACTCACAGGGAACACACCTGGTACTCACAGGGAACACACCTGGTACTCACGGGGAATGCACCTGGTACTCACGGGGAATGCACCTGGTACTCACAGGGAACACACTTGGTACTCACAGGGAACACACCTGGTACTCACGGGGAATGCACCTGGTACTCACGGGGAATGCACCTGGTACTCATGGGAAACACACCTGGTACTCATGGGGAATGCACCTGGTACGCACAGGGAACACACCTGGTACTCACAGGGAACACACCTGGTACTCACGGGAAACGCACCTGGTACTCACGGGAAACGCACCTGGTACTCACAGGGAATGCACTTGCTACTCACGGGAAAAACACCTGGTACTCACGGGGAACACACCTGGTACTCACAGGGTACACACCTGGTACTCACAGGGAACACACCTGGTACTCACAGGGAACACACCTGGTACTCACAGGGAACACACCTGGTACTCACAGGGAACACACCTGGTACTCACAGGGAACATACCTGGTATTCTCAGGGAACACACCTAGTACTCACAGGATACACACCTGGTACTCAGGATACACACCTGGTACTCACAGGGAACATACCTGGTACTCTCAGGGTACACACCTGGTACTCACAGAGAACACACCTGGTACTCACAGAGAACACACCTGGTACTCACGGGGAACATACCTGGTACTCTCAGGGTACACACCTGGTACTCACAGGGAACATACCTAGTACTCACAGGATACACACCTGGTACACACAGGATACACGCTTGTCAACGCTAGAAACTTCAGTTTATTTTATAGATATACGTTTTATACTTTTTATACTACTATGCAAAAACTCAGGACAGTATTACACTTTTATTATTTCATTTTATGCTTATGTTCATTGGGTGTTTGGTGTTTTAGGGGTGTTTGGTGTTTCAGTGTTGGTGTAAATTTTCATACTTTTATACTATTATGAAAAAACTCAGGACAGTGTTACACTTTTTTTACTATTTTATGCTTATGTTTATTAAATGTTTTAGTGTTTAGTGTTTAGATGGTTACTGTTGCACCGAGGGACTGAGAGAAACGCAATTTCGGTCCTGTGTATGTCCTGTACATATTGCAGTTCTGACAATAAAGTTGACTTTGACTTGATACACACCTGGTACTCACAGGATACACACCTGGTACTCACAGGGAACATACCTGGTACTCTCAGGGTACACACCTGGTACTCACAGAGAACACACCTGGTACTCACAGAGAACACACCTGGTACTCACAGAGAACACACCTGGTACTCACAGGATACACACCTGGTACTCACAGGGAACATACATGGTACTCACAGGGAACATACCTGGTACTCACAGGATACACACCTGGTACTCACAGGGAACGCACCTGGTACTCACAGGGAACGCACCTGGTACTCACAGGGAACACACCTGGTACTCACAGGGAACACACCTGGTACTCACAGGGAACACACCTGGTACTCACAGGGAACACACCTGGTACTCACAGGGAACGCACCTGGTACTCACAGGGAACGCACCTGGTACTCACAGGGAACACACCTGGTATTCTCAGGATACACACCTGGTATTCTAATGATACACACCTGATACTCACAGAAATGCACCTGGTACTCACCGAGTTTGTAGAGGTTAAGCAGTATGTACTTCTAAGGTTTGTACCAAGTACTCACTCTACACTTCAGGTATGTGCATGGCACTTACAAGGTGTGTACCAGGTATGTACGGTACCTGTTGCCTACTGGGTATGCAGCTGGTGGGTACAAGGGGACTACAGTATAATATAAACTGACTTGTTACACAGTATTTACAGTGTTTACCTGATACCTACAGGGTGTGTAAGAACTCTGAAGTACACAGCTGTATTGTGTACTGTTACTCAGACTTTTCTATCGCTTTCGGGTTCAGGATTTTTTAACCAGCTTTAAAAACCACAGATTGTCGACGCAGCAGAGCTTTTCTTAGAGAGCGCAGCTCTGACCGACACGGTCATGTTCTACCAGACGAGCCTCTAACAAATGAGACGCAATTCGAAAAACAATAAAATAAAATGATGTAGAAGATGAAGATTAATGTAAAAGTGTTAAAGAATCATTACTGGATTGATCCTGAGAGCTTGGTGAGTAAAAGCAGCTTGTTCAACAACCCAAACGGCTCTGTGTGTGTGTCTTTGTTTATGTTACGTTGTGAGGCCCAGTTTTCTGAGTTTTACCAAATTGTGAGGCCCAACTGGTTCTTATGGGGCCCAAAGCCCGGGCCCCATAAGAAGAAGTTCCGTTTGTGGGTTAGGGGTTAGGGTTAGGACTAAGGTGTGAATTGAGGATGTGTTAAGTTTAGGGTAAGGTATGTATTGGTAATGGTTAGGTTTAGGGTAAAGGTCAGGGTTAGGCTATAGAATCGAATGAAAAATGAATGGAAGTCAATGCAATGGCCCCACAAAAATAGAACAAACCTGTGTGTGTGTGTGTTCTGAGGACATGAAGGTTTCTGAGGGTTTCCATCTTACAACACAGCAGACAAAGTGTCTTTGCTTTCAGCGGGAGTCCAAGTGTGAGGCTGAAACCATGAAACCACCTCCAACAGTGGTTTACATGCTCACCCCAGCAGGAAGTGTGTGACGTGCTCTTTGTTCAGTTGAGAAACAACTTCAGGTTCAGTTCAGTCAGAGTCGGCCCTTGATGGCTTTCACCATTTTAATATTTTGACATTTTAATATCACCTGATTAGAATAGACTGACACGTCGTCTTAATAATTAGGGGATTTTAAACATAATGTTCCTGAGTCAGCGTTTATGTTCATCTATATGTTATCCACCCATCCATCCATCCATTTTCGTCCGCTTATCCGGGGTCGGGTCGCGGGGGTAGCAGCCTAAGTAGGGAGGCCCAGACTTCCCTCTCCCCAGCCACTTGGAGCAGCTCCTCTGGGGGAATCCCAAGGCGTTCCCAGGCCAGCCGAGAAACATAGTCCCTCCAGCGTGTCCTGGGTCTTCCTCTGGGTCTCCTCCCGGTGGGACATGCCCGGAACACCTCACCAGGGAGGCGTCCAGGAGGCATCCTAACCAGATGCCCGAGCCACCTCAACTGGCTCCTCTCGATGTGGAGAAGCAGCGGCTCTACTCCGAGTCCCTCCCGGATGACTGAGCTTCTCACCCTATCTCTAAGGGAGAGTCCAGACACCCTGCGGAGAAAACTCATTTCAGCCGCTTGTATCCGAGATCTCGTTCTTTCGGTCACAACCCAAAGCTCATGACCATAGATGAGGGTGGGAACGTAGATCGATCGGTAAATTGAGAGCTTTGCCTTTCGACTCAGCTCTCTCTTCACCACGACAGACCGGTACAGCGCCCGCTTCACTGCGGACGCTGCACCTATCCGCCTATCGATCTCACGCTCCAGTTTTCCCTCATTCGTGAACAAGACCCCGAGATACTTAAACTCCTCCACTTGGGGCAGGACCTCCTCCCCGACCCGGAGAGGGCATGCTACCCTTTTCCGGCTCAAGACCATGGCCTCGGATTTGGAGGAACTGATCCTCATCCCGGCCGCATCACACTCGGCTGCAAACCGCTCCAGCGAAAGCTGTAGATCACGATCTGATGAAGCCAATAGGACCACATCATCTGCAAAAAACAGAGAAGCGATTCTAAGGCCACCAAAACGGATCCTCTCAACACCTTGGCTGCACCTAGAAATTCTGTCCATAAAAGTTATGAACAGAATCGGTGACAAAGGGCA
Organism: Garcialebias charrua; assembly: GCA_038048925.1. Lineage (NCBI taxonomy): Eukaryota > Metazoa > Chordata > Actinopteri > Cyprinodontiformes > Rivulidae > Garcialebias > Garcialebias charrua. The sequence goes on from JBBPBX010052884.1 coordinate 9,951, forward strand.
ACCTTGGCGGAGTCCAACTCTCACTGGAAACGAGCCTGACTTACTGCCGGCAATGCGGACCAAGCTCTGACACCGGTCGTACAGGGACCTAACAGCCCATATCAATGGGCCTGGTACCCCATACTCCCGGAGTACCCCCCACAGAACCCCCCGAGGGACGCGGTCGAATGCCTTTCTCCAAGTCCACAAAGCACATGTAAACTGGTTGGGCAAACTCCCACGCACCCTCCAGGACCCTGCTGAGGGTGTAGAGCTGGTCCAGTGTTCCACGACCAGGACGAAAACCACACTGCTCCTCCTGAATCCGAGGTTCGACTATCCGACGGACCCTCCTCTCCAGAACCCCTGAATAGACCTTACCAGGGAGGCTTAAGAGTGTGATCCCCCTATAGTTGGAACACACCCTACGGTCCCCCTTTTTGAATAGGGGAACCACCACCCCAGTCTGCCAATCCAAGGGAACTGCCCCCGATGTCCACGCGATATTGCAGAGTCGTGTAAGCCAACACAACCCCACAACATCCAGAGCCCTAAGGAACTCAGGACGAATCTCATCCACCCCCGGAGCCCTGCCACCGCGGAGCTTTTTAACCACCTCGGTGACCTCAGCACCAGAGATTGGAGAGCCCGACCCTATATGTTATATGTAATCTAATTACTTCTACATACTTGGTGTTAATTTAGCTTTTTACTTCTTTTAGCAAGCCTTTCCTACATTTGATCTGCTCCTAGCTGGTGTTTTGGTACTTTTAGAATTTGGCTAGTGTTTTAGTATTCATAGCCTTTAGCTAGTCTTTTGATACTTTGAGCATTGACCTAGACTTTAGCTGCCTTTAGCTAGTGTGTTGCTATTTTTAACTAGTGCTCTGAGATTTTTTTTACTATAGGGTGATATTTTGCTACTTTTAGTTCTGACAATAAATTTTACTTTTAGTTCTTTTAGTTCTCACCTAGCCTTTTACTAATTTTAGCTCTGACCACGCCTTTAGCTACTTTTAGTTATGACTATAAATTTTACTTTTAGTTGT
>JBBPBX010052884.1:11711-24046 GCA_038048925.1 Garcialebias charrua
TACAGATTTGATGACGCAGCATTACTGACGTTCGGCCGACATAGTGACTTTCGCCTCCGGTGTTTCTTCTGGCCGTACTGCCTCCATGAACCAACACATCCGGTGAAAATGGCCGACTACAAAAGTTAGATTCACAAGCTCACCTATAAACTGAATCAACAGCAGGTTTGGTATTTTAACGCGACCGATGTGCAAGCCTTCTGTCTCATTGCTCATCTGAACTGGCTGATGCGTTATAACCTCGTCGCTGTCGACGCTCCAGAAGCTGGGCCGGCTTTTTTCTTGGTGTTGCTAGGCAACCGTGTTGGTTCCATCTCCTGCAGAAAGCAGAAACTCGTCGTCGCCACGCAGGAAGTGACTTCATGTCGAACTTGCCTCCGCAGTTCCAGTTAAAGTAGCTGTTTGGTTTTATTTGAGTCATCGTTTTCATGCCACGTTATTTTTAAAGCTCACGGCCGGTAACTGGTTTGGAGCTTTTTACCGTATTTCTTTTGTCTATTTTAATCTTTTATTTTGTATTTTGTACAGCACTTTGTGATTTTACCTATGATAAGTGCTATATAAATAAAATTTACTTACTTACTTAAACATTCAGACAGGCAGGACGACACAAATCTTTACAAGTTTTTTTATTTATTTTTTACAAGAACCCTTTAGTTTGTGAAAATGGAGACTTCAGTCGAGCTTTGCAGATATTCACTGATATTTCTTTGCGTGTGGATTTTTTCCCCCATTTTATATTTCATTGGTTTAATGTTTTATCCAGCTTGTGTTCATTTATTTTAATTTACCTCTTTATTAAAGCTCAAGTCAAAGTGAGGTGGACAAAGACATTATTGTGTAATAGTTGTATGATGCTCACCTTTATGGTAAATGGTAAATGGAGCTTACTTATATAGCGCTTTCCAGCCCCCTTTGAGGGGCCCCAAAGCGCTTCACAGTACCAACCATCATACACACATTCATACATTTCATACCTTTATGTGATTATATTAGACTACAGTACTAAGTTTAGTGATTAACAGTACCAACCATCATACACACATTCATACATTTCATACCTTTATGTGATTATATTAGACTACAGTACTAAGTTTAGTGATTAACATTTACCGGTACACTATAGTTACTGTTTTTGTTTGATGTCATTGCATGTATTTATACATTTTTTTGACTGATGGAGAATCGAGAGGGAGGCGTGCGTACGATTTAATCTCAAAACGTTAGAATGTTGTGAAAGTTTTATTATTTCTTGGTCAGTCTCTTCAGAAAGTGAGCCTCGTAGATTCATTACACAGAGTGAACTATTTCAGTCTTTATTTCTTGTAATTTTGATGATTATAACTTACAGATAATGAGATACCGAAAGAAAACTGACAATCTTCCACAGCCAGATGTTGGGACCTTTGTGTCGAGTCCTGCTTGAAAATGAAACCATCTCCAAAAAGCTCATCATGACGTCTCTAAAATGTCCTGGTAGATGCTGTGTTGGCTTCAGAAAACCCAGTGGACCAGCGCCAGCAGAGGACATGGACCAAACCATCCCCGACTGTGGAAACTTCACTCTGGACTTGAACAACATGGATTCTGGACCGCCACTCTTCCTCCAGACTCTGAGACGTTGATTTATAAATCTTTCATAAGAACAGAGGACGTTGAACCACTGAGAGACAGTCCAGTTCTTTGTGTCCTCAGCAGGTGACACTTCTGATGTAGTCTCTGGTTCAGGAGTGGCTGGACTTGGAAGGAGACATTTGTAGCTCATGTCCAGGAGATCATCAGCTGAGACAGCAGGAGTTCAAAATACTGAACCTCTTCACTATACAGGTAGTCCCCGACTTACGAACGAGTTCCGTACCTACGAGCCGTTCGTAAGTCGAAAATTCGTAAGTAGGATCACATACAAAAAATAAATAAATAAATAATTTTTTTAAATAAATAAATAGATGTACAATACTGTACAGTCATCAAGCACTCAAGCACTTAGCCTATCCTAACACAGTTTTTAAAGAAAAAAGGAGTGAGTTGAATTATCTCCCTTTCACATAAAGGGAGCTAGCTCCCTTTATGTGAATGGAGCCTGCAGGGAGGAGGGAGACAATTCAACTCACTCCTTAACTGTGTTAGGATAGGCTAAGTGCTCGGTAACTGTACAGTACTGTACATTTATTTATTTATTTATTATTTAAAAAATAAAAAATAATTTTTTTAATGAAATGCGTTCATAAGTCCGAAACGTCGTAAGCGAGGACTACCTGTATTCTCATTTTCTTTTGGTTTTTCATCATCTGTAAGTTATAATCATCAGAACGACAAGAAGATTTTAAATATTTGACTCTGTGTAATGAATCTATGTCATAAACGAGTTTCACTTTCTGACATGATTGACAGAAAATATAGAACTTTTAATTTTTTAGATGCAGCTGCATGCATGCACCATGCTCTTATTATTCCGTGGCGTGGCCGTGGCGTAGTGGTAATGGCAGTCGTCCCCTGATCGGAAGGTTGGTGGTTCGAATCCCGGTTCCCCCACACCATGTGTCGTTGTGTCCTTGGGCAAGACACTTAACTAGCACTTTGAGATTTTTATTAATGAAAAGTGCATTATAAATTGAATTCATTACCGGTATTATTATTATTATTATTATTAACCCCGAGTTGCTCCCGGTAGGACTGGAAAGCACCTTGCATGGTAGTCTGCCGCTACCGGTGTATGAAGGTGTGTAGCACTTTGAGATTTTCACAAATGAAAAGTGCCTAGATTACTAACCTCTATAGTTCCTTTAGTTCTTTAAGGTCTTTGTGGATTATGTGATATTGCTTTGGTATCATTGTTTGAGGGATGTCGGTGCCCGCTGGCCGGTTGAGCAGATCGCCCCCTCGTAAGAATCCTTGAGAAATATTTTCCTTTTCTCCCGGGACTCAGGCGGGTTCAGCCGGTTCTGATAACACGAAGGGGAGTGCCAGGCCCCTGATGAGTTTTCAACCAAATTATCTTTTTCATTCCAGGAAGCCCGAACGGAGCAGAACCTCGGACAGCATGAATAAGTTCTGTCCTTGTGATGATGCGTCCACCCTGTGGGGTCCGGCTGTTCTGCAGAGGTTTGTAATAAATTTGATGACGTCTACGGTCGAGCGTCCGTCAATCGGTTGTTTTCCACGACAGGTTTGCTGACGATCTTTAGAAGACTAAAGTAAAGCCAGGCCGCCGAAGCAGATGTTGAATGTTTGACATTTGTAAATTAAGTTAAATCTGTAGAAAAATATCACAAGTTACAAAAACCTCCTCTGAGAGAACTGAATTCATAACTGAAGGAACAAGACGAAGTCAGGAAGTGATTAGAATATAAAAACCTACAGAAAACAACAACTACCTCCACTTTTATATTAAACTTATTGATACAAGTTTTAATCGGCTCTGAATGCGACTTGTCAAGAAGCTCCTCTGTTCATCAACACACGTCGTTCTCAAACCGAACAGGAAGTGCCTACCCGGCCGTCGTGAGTGAGGAGGATGGAGTCACTCTTTATGTCTCGGTGGATCACGCCCTTGGCGTGCAGGACAGACAGAGCCTTCAGGACAGACAGGCACACCGTGGCGATCTGCTCCTCGTTCATCCTGGAGGACAGAAAGAGGAAGACTTCAGGCGATTCCACTTTCACAACCTTTAGTGACGCACGAGCCAAAAATAACTAACTAGCTAATTTAGTTGGTCTTTAAGTGCAGAATTAAAGTGGAGGAGTATTTTAAACATCTTCTGTGGAAACACAGTAACAGGCCGTAGAGCTGTGTTAGACTGCCCCCTAGTGACGGAGTGAGGGGTCAAAGAGTGAACTCTTTTAAAGTTTAAATGAAACAGGCGAAACGTTTAAATGTCATGTGGAGATGATGTTTGTCTTCAGGACACACGTTTATGTCCACAGAAATTAAAGTGCAACAAAAACAGAACCGTCGTCTGTGCAGGAAACAAGAGCTCCGGTCCAGTTTGTTCAACCAGTTCAACCAGAACCACGGAAATCGTTCAGTTTGGTTTAAGACAACTTTTACACATCCTTAAATTAAAAACGTGTTTGGATTCCAACTACCGCGTGCGTTTTTGTTTCAATCAACAAACGAGAAAAGAAAAGCGACAGAAAACGGGTCAACGGACCTTTGTGCACAGAACCTTTTTATGCGTAACTAATATTCTTTGACATCTAATCAAATTTTTTGTTGTTTGTGTAAATGTGTTACTTTCACGGACGTTGGTCACCTAATCTGAAGAAAATTATAGATTATTCTCAAGTCTGAGGATTCATCTTCGATTCACTTTTATCAACAGTTCTTGTACCAGTAACTTCTAGCGTGGCTGCAGGAAGTAGCTGTGAGTGTACAGGTAGTCCTCGACTTACGACATTTCACGGTTACGAACGCCCTCCCATTGAAAAACCTTGTTTCGAGTTACACGGTTTATGCGCATTTACACCAAAAAATACGGTACCGAAACTCAGCGGAGGCGGAAATTTACATGAGGGAGGGGGGGAGAGTGTACGTTAGCAGCCACGGGCGGAGGATTACAGCTGAAAATTACAGGAGACCTCATTGTTTACAGGCAGAGGAGGTTAGGAGGGGCTAACATGCTAACAGACCTTACTGTAAAACTCTGGAACGCACGTGGAAAAGTACAGGAGACCTTTGTTTGGACCGGAGGTTTACGAGGCAGAGAGGCTACAGCTGAGCAACGAGCTAACATGCTAACAGGCGGAGGAAGGCTTCACCAGCTCCCAGTAGGTTATTAACTCTATTTTTCCTTCATTATGGCTCCGAATGTATGTGTTTTTTGATAATTATGTAGGGTAATGTGTTAGGCTAGGCTAAGTGCTTGGTAAAATACAGTACTGTACGTATGAGGTGCCGTTCGGACGTATTTTCCGACTTACGACGATTTCCGAGTTACGACGCAGCGTAGGAAAAGATCTCCGTCGTAAGTCGAGGACCACCTGTATTTGGATACGAGGGGCTCACTGGTATCAGGACAGATACAAATACTGATATCGGGCCAGTCAGACATCAGCTTCAAATACTAATAAAAAAACACGGATACTTTGATGCTTCGTAACATAATTTCTTTTTTCACTGTAAAAGAAACCGAGGACAAAAAATAAGACGTCTGTAGTTTGGAGATATTTTAAGATAAACACAGATGATGTTCGGACACAAGACAGTTTCTACAGTCATTGTGTATCCTTTAAATACTAACTCGTTAAATACTCGGCAGCGGTACTCTGTAAGTACCCAAACTGAAGTACTGTAATTGTATTTGGTCTGACGTCCATGGAGGAGCCGCTTGGCTTCAAGAAGTCCAACGATTCGAATGTACCGGCGTGTATTTAAGCTCAGATTTGTAAAAATACTTTGTTTACGTTGAGCGTGGGCCTGCATTTCAATGTTGTTATTCAGTATCTCTGGAGGACTAACGGCGTAAACGCTTTCAAACTGCACCATCTGGTGTCGTTTCAATCTAACTTTATTAATAAAGCACTTTAAAAACAACACTGCGCAACACAAAGTGCTGTACACTGATAACGCATCAAAAGCGAACCTAAAAACTATAAAATCAACTGATGTTAACTATTTACGTTAGGGTTTAAAGTTCACAGCGAGTACTTTTAAGAAGAAAGAAAGATGCTGCGAATAAATTAAATTAAAATCTAATCAAACACTTGGGACAGGTGTCAAACCCTGACTTCACACAGGAACAGACTTCCTCTTTTGTCACCTGGTGTGCGTCACGATGTCGGTGAGAGCTCCGCCCTCCAGGAACTCCATGACGACCCAGAGTTCATCTCCCACCAGGTAACTTTTGTACATCTCCACCACGTTCTCATGGTGATAGTCCCGCATGATCACCACCTGGAAAACAAGCGCAGGAGCCCGGTGATCTCATGTGACGATGTGCAGCGGAGCCTCGAGCGCTCGTGAGCGCAGGCTCGTTTTTACAGAGACCAGCTCGGAGTGGGGAGATGCTTCAGTTAAAATCAGACCAGGAACTGGGAGATTTTTCTGTTTCTACACCAAGAAAATGCTCAAAGTTTGTAGCCATTTAAAACTTGGCTAAACTTGAAAGCAGGACTTGTGGGTTGAATTAAAATGTTTACAGACGTTCTGGTTTTAACTAGGGATGGGGCCGATCCGATCCAGTATCGGTATCGGTTTCTGATACCAGCATTCGGTAATTTAAGTATCGGATATCGGATCCAAACTGCCGATATTTCCAGTCCAGCTTCAAAGAGCACTTGTGTTCCATCACATTCTGTGACTGCCGTCTTAACATTGTGTGAGTTAAACCCAATGAAGACACTTTGGGCCTCACAACATGAAACATCCAAACTTTAACAGCACACAAGAGGCAGGTCTTCCTGCGGATGTTGGATGTTGTCTATCATGGTGCACTAAGATTCATAACTGGTTGTGATTATCGTACTCACCACTGCACCCTGTATTCACTGGTTAACTGGACATCATTAACCTCACGCAGACTCTTCCACTGGTACATTTTCATCTTTAAATCACTTCTTGGTCTGCTGCCCTCATACATCTCCTCCTACATGTCTTTGCGTGAGTGCAGCTACAGCGTGCGCTCTCAGGACATGATTACCTGCAGTGTTCCGTCAGTGAGGACTGAACTTGGAAAAAGGGCCTTCTCCTACTCCGCTCCTGCTTCATGGAATATCTTACAAAAAGATCTGAAGCTCTCGACCTTGACTTCTCTAAATGGTTTTCAGAATCTGTTGGAATCCTGGCAAAAACCAATGCAGATTTGTTCCTGTCTTTGATTTTATACGTCTACCTTATAATGTTTTGCTAGTTTTTTGATACTTTGTTAAAAAAAAAAAAAAAAACTTTCTTTTGTTTTTTTCTCTCTTTTGTTTTCTATTGTTTATTGTTTGTTTGTTTATTGTTTATTGTTTAAGGAAATTCTACCACTGCTGTTCATTGTTCTTTAGTTTTAGCAGGTCGCTTTCGTAAATGAGCCCATGAGGTTCAAAAGATTTACCTGACTAAATAAAGGTTGAATGAAAAAAAAAAAAAAAGGTCTATACCACACACATGTCCTTCTCACTCATGGTGCAGCTGGAAAAACTAAAAAAAACGCTAAGCATGATGGGAAAGACAACACAGTCTACTCCCCTTAACCACTAAGGGAATGGATTTTGTTGTCTTTCCCATAATGCTTAGCGGTATTTTAGTTTTCCAGCTGCACCTAAAGCTGGAAAACTAAAAAAACGCTAAGCATTATGGGAAAGACAACAAAATCCACTCCCCTTAACCACTAAGGGAGTGGATTTTGTTGTCTTTCCCATAATGCTTAGCGGTATTTTAGTTTTCCAGCTGCACCTAAAGCTGGAAAACTAAAAAACCGCTAAGCATTATGGGAAAGACAGTTAGTGGTTAAGGGGAGTGGGCTGTGTTGTCTTTCCATCATGCTTAGCGGTTTTTTAGTTTTTCCAGCTGCACCATGAGTGAGAAGGACGTCTGTGTGGTATAGACTTGCCTCTTGTGTGCTGTTAAAGTTTGTGAGTTTCCTGTTGTAAGGCTCAAGAGTGTCTTCATTGGGTTTATCTCACACAATGTTAAAATGAATAGTCTCAGTACAAAAATTTCATTATACAGATTCACATACCTGAACAGTATCGGATCGGAAAAGTATCGGTATCGGTCGATACTCAGTTTTATGTATCAGATCGGAAGTGAGAAATGTGGATCGGTGCATCCTTAGTTTTACCCAAACTGGTTCGTATAAACTCCCTGAGCACAGATTAAATCTACAACCCAAATTAAACTGCTGGAGAATAAAATAATCCACACTTCATGTTATCCTGAGGTCTACTCGTGAATATCTGATCCACTACACAAGATATTTTACTAACAGACCATTGACACAGACAGGTAATGATAAAAATATGTTGTTGCTCAAAGTATGTGTTGAGGACAACTCTCAGCTACTACCCCACCAAACTTCGGCTGCAGGAAGATGAACGTTTCTCTGTGAGCTCCCTGTAACTCTCACCTCGTTGAAGAGAAGCTCTCTGCGTTGTTGCTTCCTCAGGTCCATCTTCTTCACGGCCACCAGCTTCCCGTTGGTCTTCATCGTGGCGATGCACACGATCCCCGTGGATCCCTCGCCGATCTTTATGTAGTGGTCCAGGAAGGTCCGCGGATCTCCAGGATCCACCACCATCTGCAGCGCCGCCCTGAACTGCTCGTGGGAGACCCTCTGGGGCTCCCTCTGCGGGGAGTGGCCCTGAGGAGGGGCCCCCGAGCCTGCGGGTCCAGCGGGGGGGACCGGGGGCCGTGGGGCGGGAACGCTGGGGTGCGGGGTGTGCGGGTACTGGGAGGACTCGGGGGTCAGGCTGGGGTGGGAGGTGTGATGAGGCTGCTGGGAGGCCGGGGGCTTTGAGCTGGAGGAGCCTCGGGTGGAACCGCTGGAAGGTCCGTTCTGAGGCGAGGCCTCGTGGTGTCGCACCACCTGCAGGAGACGGACAGAAGACGTTAAATCTGCTTCTGCGTCGTGCGGATGTTAGTCGAGTGTTAGCTGAAGCCCCCACCTGTCCTGTGGGACTGCGTGCGCCGTCGCTGTCCGTCCTCGGGTACGTGTTGAACGGCCGGGCGGTCTGCTGCGCCGTCTTCATCACCCCTTCCGTTATCGGCAGGTTTGGGGTTCGGATGTTGGGTCCCGACAGGGGCCTCTTGTCCCTGGGAGACTGAGGACTGCCCTCCCGAGGGACGTAGCTGGACTTGGGCCTGAGGTCTCCGGGCGGATCCCTACGAACCGCCGACTCCTGAAGAAACGAGGGAATGAATGAAAACTGACCGGGGGTGGGGATGGGCGGGGGGGGGCCTTCATGAGCAAAAATAAATTAGATTTATATAGAAAACAAAAATAAGATGAAACACCGTGAACGCTGAGAGCTGAAAAAATTTAAAACTCTAATTGATTTCAAGCTAAAAAGAGCTAAATGATACAACTGGCAAAACACTAGGAAAAAGTAACACTAGCTAAATGCTAAACCTAGCAAAATCCAAGCTGAAAAGCTAATAGTAGCAAAAGTCTAGCTAAGTCAAAAGTAGAAAAATACCAACTGAAAGCATTAACAGTTTAGCTGAAAACAGCCAAAAGATAGCTAAAAGTACAAAAAGCTAGCCAAGACCTACATAGCAAAAGTAGATAAAAGTACAAACCGGATTCCAAAAAAGTTGGGACACTAAACAAATTGTGAATAAAAACTGAAAGCAATGATGTGGAGATGGAAAACGTCAATATTTTATTTATGCGTGTGTTTGTACCGACAATTAAGAGCGGGGGAGACGCAGCCCGCACACGCAGCTCAGAGCGGGGTGGGGGAGACAGTTGACCCTGTACCTGCAGTTTAGAGCTGGATGGAGAGAAGCTGAGACGCGCGTTGTTTGTTTTCAGCATTTTAGCTAGCTAGCATTGCGCATAACTAATTAGCGTTACACCAGTACAGACAGGTGATGGGGCGGTGATGGTGACGGTTTGGTCGTTCGACGCGCTCTGTTGTTAAGGGGGCGGGGCGCCCTGACGTATTACGTCATGAAATTAGCATATCATGATATTATTTTTTTGCCCGGGCAAGCTTTTCTTACCGGTATTATCGTGAACGATATGATATGGCCCAGCCTTACTTGCATGTCTGGAAAGGCACCATTAATGCAGAGAACTATGTTCAGGTTCTAGAACAACATATGCTCCATCTAGACGTCATCTCTTTCAGGGAAGACCCTGCATTTTTCAACAAGATAATGCCAGACCACATTCTGCAGCAATCACAACATCATGGCTACGTAGGAGAAGGATCCGGTACTGAAATGTCCAGCCTGCAGTCCAGATCTTTCACCTATAGAGAACATTTGGTGCATCATAAAGAGGAAGGTGCAACAAAGAAGGCCCAAGACGATTGAACAGTTAGAGGCCTGTATTAGACATGAATGGGAGAGCATTCCTATTTCTAAACTTGAGAAACTGGTCTCCTCTGTCCCCAGACGTCTGTTGAGTGTTGTAAGAAGGGGGGATGCCACACAGTGGTAAAAATGGACTTGTCCCAACTTTTTGGGATTTGTTGACGCCATGAAATTTTGAAACAACATATTTTTCCCTTAAAATGATACATTCTCTCAGTTTAAACTTTTGATCTGTGATTTGTGTTCTATTCTGAATAAAATATTAGATGTTGGCACCTCCACATCATTGAATTCAGTTTTTATTCTCAATTTGTTTAGTGTCCCAACTTTTTTGGAATGCAGTTTGTAGAACAGAAATTATAAGTATTAAAAGGCTAGCTAAAAAAAAAAAAATCACAAAGATAGCTAAAAGCTAATAATAGCAAAAGTCAAGCTAAAGGCTAACAGTTAGATAAAAGTTGTAAAAATAAAGCTATACAGGTAGTCCCCGACTTACGAGCGAGTTCCGTACCTACAAGCCGCTCGTATGTCAAAAATTAGTAAGTAGGATCACCAAAAAATATATATATATTTTTTTAGAAATGAATACATGTACAGTACTGTACAGTCACCAAGCACTTAGCCTATCCTAACGCCTTCCTGAAAGCAGAGAAGAAACCCAAACAGGACTCCAGCCAGCCATCAGGTGAAAAGAAGGAACCCAGACCCAGACCAGTGGTCATTCCATATGTTGCAGGGGTTTCAGAGACATTGAGACGTTTATTTTCTAAACACAACGTCCCAGTGGCTTTTAAACCTCAAAATACATTACGGCAAAAACTGGTTCATCCCAAAGATCCAGTCCCCCGGCAAAAACAGAGTAACATTGTGTATGCTGTTCAGTGTCAGGAGGGCTGTGATCAGTCTTATATCGGGGAAACTAAACAGCCACTGGCCAAAAGGATGGCCCAGCACAGAAGATCAACATCATCAGGTCAGGACTCTGCAGTCTACACTCATCTCCAGGCCAGCGGTCACTCTTTCAGGGATGAAGATGTTCACATCCTTGATAGAGAGGAACGATGGTTTGAGAGAGGAGTAAAGGAGGCCATCTTTGTGAAAAGAAACCGCCCATCATTAAACAGGGGTGGAGGCCTCCGGGTTCAACTGTCCCCCTCCTACAATGCTGTGATTGCTGGTATCACTCAGCCCTCTGTGAATAGCAAACAACCATCAGGGTGCTAACGATCCATTGTTAGGCTGATGGTCCTCCTTGATCATGTGAGCAGCTGGTTTCAGGCTGTCATCAGCCAACTGGTTGTGTAACACTGTGAGAGGGTGCTATTTATAAGACTGAGCTGAACCCAGCACCTCAGACTGAGGAAGTCTTTCGGACGAAAGACGAAACGTTTCTACAATTTTTTGCTTTGTTTTTTTTTTTTTTTTTTTTGAATGTCCAGAGGACCAGACTTAGCTTTTTTAGATATCCTAACACAGTTTTTAAAAATGAAGGATTGAGTTTAATTGCCTCCCATTCCCATAAAGGGAGCTAGCTCCCTTTATGGGAATGGAGCCTGCAGGAAGGAGGGAGACAATTCCACTCACTCCTTCATCTTTAAAAACTGTTAGGATAGGCTAAGTGCTTGGTGACTGTACAGTACTGTACATGTATTCATTTATAAAAAATAAAAAAATATTTTTTTTATTTTTTATGAGATGCATATTCGTAAGTCCGGAACCTCGTAAGTAAGAGCGCTCGTAAGTCGGGGACTACCTGTAACGTACAAAAAGAAGTACAAAAGTAGCAGAATAGAAGCTAAAAGAGCTAAAAGCACTTTGAGATTTTTATTAATGAAAAGTGCGGTATAAATTGAATTCATTATTATTATTATTATTATTATTATTATTATTATTATTAATAAAAGTCTAGCTTAAAGCTAAAAAAACAAAAGCTAGCTAAAAGATAAATACCAAACAGTTAAAAGTTGCTAAATCTAGTTAACTAAAAGTGAAACAAATGGCTAAAAATACCTAAAGGCTGGTTAAAAACTAAGGTAGGAAAACCCTGATGCATGCTCAATAATCCAGGTAGAAAAATCCAAAAAAGCTAAGTCTGGTCCTCTGGTAGGAAAAGGCTGTTAGAAACTAAAGATAGCAGAACTGTGGCTGAAAGCTAACAGGAGCGTCTGAAGACAAAAATAGAGCCAGTTTGTAGAAGCAGATTATAAAAACGATTATTAAGGAAAATATCTCAACACATTTCCCTGCAGAATAAAAAGTATTTATAAAAGTTTAAAAAGTTACCAAAACTAAAAGTCATAGCAGCCGAACGTTTTGATAAAAGAACAGCTAAAAACATCACAAAGTAAACAGATGAAATTATATTTTCAGA